>PVIH01007631.1:49217-98997 GCA_004025045.1 Sigmodon hispidus | reverse complement strand
CTTGTATTTGTAAGATCGCCACTCTCTTCTGGAGTTACCATATTGCCTTTTGTATTATTATGTAATTTCTTGCACTGACGTTTGCCCATGGGTTCAGTGATTCACAATTAGATGGGTCCTGATCAGTTGTGGCACTTTGGTTTGTGTGTCTCCTGTCACCTCTCTGGTCAGGGTTCGAAACCGCCCCTCAGAGACCCCTACAGTTGGTTTGCTCAGTTCACTCAGTTCAGGGTCGCAGTAGGGCTCCTAGTAGATTCCCTGAGCAGCAGGAGCTGCGGGTGTGGCCAGGTGCAGAGTTCAGCTGCCCCTGCTCCAGAGTGTGCTGGGACGCTGCAGAGAGCACAGGTCCCGGTGGCGGAACCGGAAGCAGTGTGAGGTCAACTCTCCCTCCCAGGCCAAGATACAGGCGCTGAAGCCCGCCGAGCCCTCCTCACCTCTGGTCAGGGTCCTATATATTTTTCAAATTTTGAATTACTCAAAGTTTTGCCTTGAAGTTAAAATCAACATTTCTATCTAATGTAAAGAAAACCTACTTTCACATTCTATAATATTGAGGCCAAAAGAAGTTCTCTTTAATAGTTTATAGCTTTCCTGATTAATGAATATACTATAAAATAAAGATATTCATGAATGCATATTTTTTTTTACATTATCAGGGGACCCATCCCAAAAGAATAATGACTCTCCCTGACAGAAATTATGAATTATCATCAATTGATTCTCAGCTAGGATAGGGACTTTCTGACCAATTATCCCTTCATGCTTTAAGATTTTGGATCTTGACCTCATGTTCTTTTTGTACATGAAGTCAAAGCCACTTTCAGTTCTTGTGCTAAACAATACTGTTAAGTCCAGAAATCATAGTTTGCCTATTTTTGTGGACTACTACTAATGCTCTTTATACTCACACCTCTTCTGGGAAGATACCTTGATAATAACTAGTGTGATATACATGTCATATTAAATAATGTGTATTTTTAGAACTTTTATTCTCTACACTCTAAGCAGTTTGGGTCTCTGTTAATCACCATTTACTGCAAAATAATTCTTTTGTGATGAATGTTGGGAGACATACTTATTAAGTAAAAGTCTTTCAATTTCCCTCAAGACAATATTGTTTTATTACAATCACCATAATAGATTCTTATTGAGGATCTGTAATCTCTATGTCCTCATTTTTATGGCTTCTTAAACATAATGTTTGGTTTCTATCTTGCAAGAATTAGTTTTCTTCTTCCACCTTATAGGTTAAAGGGAATTATGACACACCTTCAGGTTTAGTATGAAGAGCATTGATTAGATGAAGCATCTCTGAAACTCTTCCATATGCTTTAGCAAAGAAATAAAATTTACATTTTAAACTAGGTAAAATCTATTAGAATAAGAATATATTTAATAATAGTTTTAGCATGATGAAAATATTTCTATATTTTTCACTAAAGATCTTAATAAGCTAGAATAGTTTATAAACTTAAAGTCAAGTGTTTCTCATTTTACTGAAAAACTGATTTTTTATGTGCCTTATTTTTAAAACAACTTATTATAAAACAATTAGAAAAGCAGCAAATAGAGGTTTCTGGAAATTTTAATGAAATTTCTTACTTTAACAAAATTATGTTTTTCATGTTTCATATAAGAAAATTATATTTTTATAAAACTATCATCAGATGCAGAGAGAATATTGACAACATACTAGAAGCACATTTTGAAAATTTTTATTGTATGCTAACAGAAGTAAAAATTAAAAAGAAATCACTTGACAACAAAATATTGAAAAGGGGATTTCTACAAGTGTCCATACTTGCTTACCAGGACAAGGTCACTTGATCTGACTGCAAGAAATAAAACCAAGCTAGTTGGAGGGGTCATAGCAAGAACAAGATCTTTCTTTTAACAGTTTTATTTAATAACAATCAGCATTTTTATGCCCTTATCAGAAACAGAATATAATGAAAAATGTCATAATAAATATAGTTATAGTTTCCAGGATATAATGAACATTTCAGGTTATACAGGATACATAAGATTAATGTTATATGACCAATTGTACTGTTGAGTTTTTATGCTTTCTTGACTACTAAAGAAATATATAGAAAACCCAAAAACAACCTAAATTTTTCATTGCGTGTATGAGTACAATGGACTCTCAGGGACTGGATGGCACATTGTTCCTACAGGAACCACAAACTTTCCTGTCAAGGCAGCTAGGCCACATCACCTCCAATGTTCCTTCAAGATTCATTGTTCTTTATTAGGAGATTGGTGTCCATCTTTTATTTTTACATTCCATCATTTATTATTTGTCTTCAGTAAACATTGAGACTATTTTTTCAAAATTTATCTCTACTATTTTCTTGTAATTTTCACTAGAATATAAAGGTGGTGCTTAAATGTGTATTCTGTGAGAATAAAGTTAAATTCATTATTTCTGGTATCATAATGTGACAATAATCTGTGTTATTAGACCATTAAGAATTTCTGTCACACCTAAGAATCATTGAAAATGCTAACTCCAACAATTTGTTTTTCTCTGTGGTGTTTGTGTAGCACATCCAAACATATATACAAAAAAGTAATATTTTAAAAAATATTTTGCATGCACTTAGAATATTTTTCTAACACTGTGTTTTATTGCCCAGCCTTGATATGAAGGCACATGCCTAGTCTTACTGTAAGTTTTTATGCCATGTATGAGCAATATCCCTGGAAACCCTGATCTTTTCTGAAAGGAAACAAAGGAGGATTGGGTGGTAAAGGTAGATATTAGCATAGCTTATGTGCCCCAGGTGTTTTATGACTGGCTTCTCATTTGCTGATATTTTTTGGTCAAACAATGAGGTTAAGCTCTCATTCTGTAGGATGTACATATACATAAATGAGGAAAACTTTCAAGTAAGTTACTGACACCAGTGACAGAAATCCCGGTGTTCATCTCTATAAACTAATGTTCAAAAAAATAGAATTTCTGAAACATTTCCTCTCACTTCTTTATTAAATGTATTTATTTATTTCACATCCCAATGGCAGTTTCCCCTTCCTCTTTTCCTCTTAATTTGTCCTCCAATCTCACTTTTCCCCTTCTTATCCACTCCTCCTCAGTTTCTTTTCAAAAAAATAAAATAAAATAAAACAGGCTTCCCTTGTATAAAAGCAAAACATGGCATATTGGGTGGCAGTAGGACTTATCATCTCCCTTTTATTAACACTGGGCAAGGCAATCGAGTATGAGAAAGAGGATTTCAAAAGTTAATCAAAGTGGTAAGAGCAACTTCAGGTACCACAAGAAGACAAAGCAATACAGCTGTCAAATATATGGAGAGTAAACCATTTATTTAATTACTCTTTATAAATAAAAGTCAGATATTACCGTAAAAATCTGAATGATCTGCGAAGCTTTGAAGAAATGACCAGTAATATATCTCTTTCTCTCATTTCTTGATCCTAAATGGTTGAGAATTTCTCAAAGCCCAACATTCTATTTCCCTTGCCTCTCTATCTGTTCCCAGTCCCCCAGAAATTCTAAGGTTAATTTTAGTCAGTGTAGCTAGCTTTGCCCAATGTTTTGAAGCAAAATTTATTGGTAGGTTCAGAAGCATCAGAATGTGATCACAATACCCCACAACATTCCCTTCTTTTATATAAGTTATAAAAGTAGATTTCATCTGTAACCAATAAATTATTAAGTAAGAATTACAGTCTGTTTGCATTTGGCAAATTCAAACATAATACTACATTATCTCATCTATCTTGCTGAGTACAATGTTGTTTATCTAACATGTGGTTTATCTTAACTTATATTACCAATCCAAAATTATATTTTGGACTTTAAAATATCTTATTAGATAAATAATTTTATGTCTCTCTACCTTATGCACTTTACAACTCTTCCTTTGTTTTCTGAATTTGGTAGCAATAAAAACTGTAGCTATAACTATCTAGTCTTCAACCTCATCAGAGACCTAAGAAGGACATATTATCTGAATAAATAAGAATTTCAGAGTAAGCAACTTATAAAATTATAGAAATGATATAAACAAATGGCTGTCTGGCAGTCACTGAAGTTTTTTTCTGACATATTCGGACATCTATCTTTGGCTACAAGCCTAGAATATTTGAAAGACATTTCTGTCAAACAGAAATTTTAAAGGACCATCCTGGCCCTGCCTTGTCAAAGTGTCTAAGATTTGCAGTCTCTTCTTTTGTGTCCTTCTTGTCTAATTTAGACAAAATACAATTAACAATAGAAGCAATAAATCTTTCTTGTTCTGTTGCTAGCTATTGATAAAAAATAATCCATATAGAGGTTCTTTGATGCTCATCATCTTCTCTGGGTTAGACTGGTGCTTTAGGTATCAAATGTGTCTCATTGTCATTAAAAGCTTTATGTTATTAAAACATCTAAATGCCAAATTCTGTAGATCTCTGAGTGTCTGAAGACCATCTATCTATCTAAAAGTTATTTCTGTTTGACCTTGAAAATGTACCTCTTACCTTGGCTATACATTTTATTGATATAGATGACTAAATTACATACTATATTGCTTAGTTACATTAAATAACATACAATTCTGACTTTTGAATAGAATCAAAAATTATTTGTACCACTTTAATTAAGCTTCAAGACTTATAATCTGCCTTTCCTGATTTATTTGCATTATTATAGAATACTAGGGCTTCAGATGTTGGTATCTTAGTACGATGTAATAAAGAACCTATTTGATTATTTTAAAAAATTGTGATTGCTTACTTGAAGGAAATTTGTTGTTAGACTCTCCCAAAAATTTGTTGCAACATAATTGACAATGTTTAATTTCTGTTAAGAAAAAGAAATTTCAGCAGTAGTAAAGGGTACTACAATTTCTGTTAGATAAATTACTACTAAGTGACAAAATCTTATTTTACTTTTAGAATAAACTTAGAAACCTTTTCTACATATATCTTTAATTATTTGCTCTGGCTGTGTGGTAAAAATATTCATTCTAATATATTTTCTCTGCACTACAATTTCTGTAGAGGAAGGCATAAAAGGTAAAATAGTCAGAATAGAATCAAGCTCTGGGTCTAAATGATCCACATGTACATTCTGTATTTCTTTTCTACCAAAACAAATTCTCGCTCAGCCTCAGCTGATAACTTTTTGTACTATTTAAGTCCTTATCTTCTTGGAAGATTTGAAATAAATTACTTCATTTAATTCATGAATTAAATGAATAATTGTGGGTCATAGCCAATTAGTATCTCCATACTATTTTTTTGAAAATTATTTATACTTTGTAATTGTTCTGTTCTGATTTATACTTTCTTTGGTTAATTTTTATTAACCTATTTATATTGTAAGTATTTAAAATAATATCCTTTTTGTATTTTTTTCAAGAGTAATTTGCAATCCCCTACAAGGCAAAGTTTTATTTTCTTTACTTTTTAAAACATTTTGAGGTATCTACATTTGAATGACTAAAATATTAGTGATATAATGGTAAATAATAGATTGAGAAAATTGTTTATGAATTATTTCCAAAACCTGTTGTACAATATAACAACACAGGGTGGAACTGTTTAACATACTTTGTGGTATAACGTTCAAATAATATCATTTAACAGATTGAGAATTGTTATTAATAGGTACATTGAAGGCAAATTTTTCTTTACCAAGTTCTTGTAAAGATATAGTGAGTAAAATCAATCACTATAAAAAATGGTTTTTTAGGTAATAAAGAAGGCAGTGGATTATCTGGCTGGAAAGAGAATATCAGTTTAATTACTTTATTTAAGGCTTTTAAATCTGTTAACATTCTTCATTTTTCAGATTTCTTTTTAAAGACAAATATAATAGAATTCGAAAGACTGGTAATTTCTTTAATATTTTAAGGATTATGTACTCCTGTACTAGATGTATTAAGGCCTGTAATTTTTCTGTTGTCAAAGGCCATTGTTTCACCTATGTAGCTTTGACGGTTAATCAAATTTAAAGGTAGGTTTGTTGGTACCTTTGAAATATTCGCAGCTGCTCTGCAGTGCTTATATACAACCTGAATGGTAAGTTCCTATTCTTTATATCTTTCATCATTTTCTTCCAAAACATTTATTAGTTTATGAGTTTATTTTCAGATTTGAGGTATATTAATTTGGGTATTTTATTGGTGGAACAATCCATATCCCCATAAATTTATTGTTATGTTAGGCACATGTGGCTTTATTTTTTTTCTCTAAATTCTTCTGGTCCTATAGATCCAACTCATCTTGTGCTGTTTTTTTAAAACCTGAGATAAAGTTCTAATCCACACACTGAATATTTACCTTTTGAAGCTTCCAATTTAGATCCTAGGATTAAGATGCAATTATTGCTACATCTGCTCCTATGTCTAAAATGCTCTCAATTGCAATGTCATTTATTCATATCTTTAACTTTGATTTTTGATTATTCATACAATTTTCCAAAATATTCTTTTATTATTTCTCTTAATATTTTTTTTTTGTCTTCTAAAGCTGTACTATTAGCCAGAGAAGTATTTTTTCTTAACATTTGGCCATTTAATTGCTCTGTGGAGAAGTTTCTTCCAACTTGACAGGGGATGATTGAACCAAGTTTGACAAAACGGCCTGAAATAGACTCCAAACTATTTCCTGATAGCAAAGAGTCAATTAGTCTGCCCTTTGTTGATCTGTGTTCATTGTTCTAATGTTTTTGATTCTCCTTCTTCATACCCCAGAAGAGACTTTTATATTAATTATTTATAGTAAAAAGATTGTTTCTAGTAACAACTTGTTTACAGTCTCTTTTTAGATAACTTTCTTTACTAGAATAAAAATATTTGACATTTTTATTTTTCTTCAAACCTTTGAAAATCTCCTCTTCTATCCAAGAAACACAATGGTTATGAGAATCTATATAGACTATATTTCAGATCCATTTATTTGTAGGTGATAATCTTGCCATTAAATACCTAAATTGCCATTTTGCATTGTTAATTCACATTTTCAATAGCCAAATATTTAATTAGTATTTGCCTAGCTTTAATATTTAGTATTAATATACTTACATATGAATTCAAATTTTGCAATTAGTTAAGTTTTTCTTTTGGCTCTGCATAGCTTTGCTAAATGACTGAGTACTTTTGCTGACTTCTTCAGCTCTGTTCCAAGCATTTGAAGCTGCTGGACAGTGGAGTTAAGTGGGTTCACCTTATATAGACTGTCTTTGTACAACAGCAAAATCTTCCTCTGTAAGGAGTTGGTCTTGGCAAATTTTAGTACCTCTAGTCCTACTACAATTGTCCATGGGCATAGCCTCATTTTTCTACCAGATCTTTCATTGTAATTGAAGAGTAGGGGCTGAGACTGCTGTAACCAAGTCTTTCCAGTCTTGTAAAATAATTGTCTCACTAATTGCCCATGAATTTAACATCCTAATGAAGAATTGTGCTGGTATTTTGATTAGACTTGCATTATATCTGTAGCTTCCTTTTGGTAAGACTATCATTTTTACTATGTTGATTCTTCCTATCCAAAAGTATGAAAAAAAACTTTCCATTTTTTGATATATTCTTCAAATTCTTTTAATGACTTAAACATCTTATCATACAGTTTTTCACTTATTTTCTTAGTTATATTTGATATTATTTGCAATTATTGTAAAGGGAGTTGTTTTCCAGATTTCTTTTTCAGCCCTTTAATCATATTTGTATTGAAGAATCATTGATTTTTTTTCACCTCATGCTTGTATACTGCCACATTGCTTGTCAGCTGGTTGAACTTTGAAAATCATTTATGCTGTTGGTGGGAGTGTAAGCTTGTTCAGCCACTTTGGAATGCAATATGGTGGTTTCTCAGAAAATTGAGAATCAATCTCCCCAAGGACCCAGCAATACCACTTCTGGGTGTATACCCTAAAGATTCACATTCATACTCCAAAGGTATTAGCTCAACTATGTTCATAGCAGCATTATTTGTAATAGCAAGAACCTGGAAACAACCTAGATGTCCCTCAACTGAAGAATGGATTAACAAACTGTGGTACATCTACACAATGGAATACTACTCAGGAGTAAGAAAAAATGATATCCTAAAATTCACAGGCAAATGGATGGATTTGGAGAATATCCTCCTGAGTGAGGTATCACAAACTCAGAAAGATAAGCAGGGGATGTACTCACTCATTAGTGGTCTCTAAACAAACAAACAAGAAAAAAAGCCAAGCATGCCCAAGCTGCAAACCACAACCAATGAACAGCTTGGGATCAGAGACACCCTGGACTGATCCTTCGGATCCCACTCCAACTATAGAAACACCTGACTCACTCTTGAGGGAGGGGGGGGCAAAACTGGATTTTCCAGGAGAAGAGACTGATCCAAGCATTATTGGGTCAGTGGGACCATAGGACTGTCTGCTCCCTGCCCAGGGAGGGAATGGGGAGTTGTGGAGAAGAAAAAATGACCTGATGTGGTGGAAAGGGGAAGGGGCCTTGAATAAGGATATACAGGGATGGAAAAAAAAATTCAGAGGGAAAGCTGAACACAAAGTAAATATATGTGTAGCAATCTTATTTGCATTATCACCCTTGATAAGTCATGCTTATGATTTTTATCTTCTTTATAGTTATTGTTATCTTTTCAGCATTTTAAATTCATTTTACTGTTTTTCTTGATAAATACAAAATAAATAAAGAAAAAAAGAATAATTTATGCATACTAACATGATCTTATGCACATAGCAAAAGTTTGACTCCTTCCTTTTTGATTTTTACCCCTTGATCCTCCATTTTAGCCATATTGCTTTAGTTAGAATTTAATATTGAATAAATATTGAGGGAGTGGACAGCCTTGTCTTGTTCTTAATTTTAGTGGGAAGTCTTTGATTTTCTCTTCATTAAGTTTGAGGTTTGCTGTTGGCTTTCTGATTTTTTTTATTGTGTTTCTATGTTCCTTGTATACCTAATTTCTCCAAGACCTTTATCATGAAGACTGTTGGATTTTGTCAAAGGCTTTTTTAGCATCTAGTGAGATGATTATATGTTGCTTTTCTTTCAGGTTGTTCATATGGTAGATGACATTGTCAGATTTTCATATGTTAAACCATTCCTGCATCTCTAAGAGGAAACCTACTTGATGATGTTAGATGATGTTTTTGATATGTTCTTGTATTTGGTTTTCCAGTATTTTATTGATTATTTTTGCATCAATATTTATGAGGAATATTGATTTATAATTGTATTTATTTGTTGTGTCTTTGTGTGGTTTGTAAAACAGGGTGACTGTAGACTCAAAAATAAAAAGAGATTGGTTGTGTTCTTTTTGTTTCTATTGTGAAGTAATTGAGGAGTATTGGTCTTAATTCTTCTTTCATATTCTGGTATAATTCCAATTTGATACCATCTGGGCTTTTTTGTGAGTGGTTGGAAGAACTTTAAAAACTGCTGTGGGGATATATTGTATATTTAGTAAAATTAGTTTGAAATATCAAAGGACATAGCCATCTCACCAGGCTTTTTTATGTTGTTTTGTTTTGAATTTTTGAGATGAACTTTTTTGTGTAACAGCCCTGGTGGCTTTGGAACTTGTTTTGTATACAATTCTGGCCTTGAAATCGTGGAGATCCATAGCTTGATTGTGGGTAAAACTGTTCTCAGATATTCCAGATTGTTTCATTAAATATACAACATATCACCACAAACCACTTTTATTTCCCTGGGGTTATATTTAAGTCATTTACAATGTCTTGACTAGTTTTGGTAAGTGGTATATATCAAAAAATTTGTCCATTTCTTTTAGGTTTTTTGGTTTTGTGTAGTACTTTTTTGTGTCTGTTTTCCACATTTTCTGTATCTGTTATTATGTCTCTCTTTTAATTTCTGATTTTGTTAATAATGATATTCTCTCTATGCCTTTGGTTAGTTTGGACAAGGGCTTTTCTATCTTTGTATTGTTCTCTTTGTTTAAAACTCTTATTTTTTGTGATTAGTTTGATTATTCCCTGCCTTCTATTTCTTCAGGGAGAATTTATTCCTTTTAGTTCTAGAGCTTTCACATGTGCTGTTAAGTCACTTGTGTAACATTTTCCCAAATTTTTGATGTAGGCAATTAGTGCCCTGAACTTTCCACTTAGTACTGCTTTCACTGTCTCCCATAAGTTTCAGTATGTTGAATCCATTTTTATTAAATTCAAAGAAAGTCTTTAATTTCTTTCTTTATTTATTCTTGAACCAGAAGTTGTTTGGTTGAGAGTTGTTCAATTTCTATGAGTTCATAGGCTTTCTGTAGTTTGTGTTGTTGTTCAACTCTAACTTTAGGCCATGGTAGTCCAATATAAGACAAGGGGTTATTTTTTCTTTTTTGTATATATTCATATTTAACTTATGATGGAGTATATGGTCAATTTAAAAGAAAGTTTTATGGGGTGCTGAGAGAAAAGTATAATCCTTTGTGTTGGCATGAAAAATTCTGGATACATCTATTAAGTCCATTTGAGTCTTAACATATGTTAGATTTATTTCTGTTAAGTTTCTGTCTGACATACCTGTCTCTTGGTGAGAGTAGGGTATTGAGTTCTCCCAGTATTAATGTGTGGGATGTAATTGTGGTTTAAGCATTACTAATGCTCCTTTCATAAATATGGATGCTCTTGTATTTGAGGTATACCTATTCAGGAATGAGATTTCATCTTAATGAATTTTTTTGAGTTAGATAGGTAATAATAAGCTTTCAGATCGCTTTTGATTGATTTTTGTTGGAAATCTATTTTATTATATATTATGATAGCTACAATACCTTGCTTCTTAAGTCCATTTGGCTATGAGGAAGGTAACTCACATCTTGTGATGGAGCTATACAAAGGCTGTGTCTCAAGAACCCCCCTGAGGTTGAAGGGATAGGAGGGTTTTGGAAATGGAGTGGGTCTTTTTCATTAGAGAATCCAATGAGAGGAGAGAGATCATTAGGCTTGCCTGTAGGAACCCTGCTTTCTTGCTTGCTGCTAGAGCTGCAATGGGGTTTGGGAGACATGAGTTTTGCCCTGTGCTCAGTTACACAAACCTGAGGGTTGGCCTTACTGGCTGGCTGCAGGGTAGGTTAACTTACCTCTTGTTCCCATATACATTTCTATAATTATGCTTTAAAATTGATTGATCATCAGGTAAGAAATGTGAACTTTCTCACTTTGATACTTAAGTCCCATTAATATCAGAGCACACAGATACTCTCTTTTCATGTGGAACATTATATCCTGATTTAATATCACTTTTCTTTCACATAACTTTTTGTGCAATTGCAATAGAAATAATTGATGACATATATTAATGACTAAATAGTTTATAACTTAAATATCTAATCTAATATTGTATAAATCAGTGCATATTTTTGTGAGAGTTTATGTGTATATTTATGTTAGTTGTCTTAAATATTTTTAACAGCTTACCTTTGTCTTTTACTGGAATATTCTTAATTTTTTATTTTCCACTTTACTGGATGATTTAGTGTTTTCTTTCTACATGGAAAGTACATTCCTTTTAAGCAATAAGGGAATGAAAAGAGATTAAGGGCATACAAATTGGAAAAGTTTTGATTATTAGATAAAATGCTCTCCTCACAATTATTTGGGATTTGAAGTCATAAGTACTGCATTTCTACTTGTGTTAAATAGTTGGTCTGCAGTCAATTTGTGCTATGTCAGATGACTTGCAAAAACGGGAAATATAATCAAGGATCATTTATAAAGGAATATCTTAAGTTTTGCATGAAAATCATTTTGTGAGTTTTAAAGAAAAGGTAATACAATAGTAAATATTATGCACCAAATGCAGGCATAAAAATGTTGTTGAAAAGAAAACTATCACGATGCTGATAATAAAAACTATGAAAATATAATGTTTATAACTATATAAATAATTACTAGAGATTAAGCCAAGATATTGGACATTTTTAATAAGCATCTCAATGTCTATTAAAATATACAATGCAAGATTTAAATAAACAGGAGGTAATTAGTTATTCAAATTGATAAAATATTTGAAAAACTTGCCAATTAGTTTGAACACAGAGGAAGAAAGGTCCAAATTTAACATTATGATTATTCTTGGTTGTAGAATCTAGAGTGTTTTAAATAATGCTTAAAATATTTTTCTCAATGAACAGCAGCAAAATAGAATATTCTTGAAGTATTTTTGTGTTTGTGTTCTGTTTCTATCATTAAGCACATTTCTATTTTGCTAATTTCTAATCAGAATGTAAATGAGACACAATCCCTCTTGGGCATTTCTTGTTGGTTTTATCACTAATGATTATGTGGATATAAGCAACGTGATTAAGAACATTCACAGTATATTCAAACCTGCCTGTGATGTTCCTTGGGTAAGAGTGAATTGAAGAATATATAAAGGATTGGAGTAGGAGAGAAAGAATATAAAATTTTAAGATTACCTATATTGTAATGAGCATTTTATATAATAAATGTTTTATTTTTGATTGTGGTGTACAAGTCACTCATATTTATCAAATTCTGATTTACTCAGAATATTACCTAGCACCTAAGACAAAGAACAATTATCTACAAACATAATTAGTTGAATTAAGACTAATGACTGTTTCTTAAGAAATCTTTAATTTTTCTTTTTAATAAATAAACTTCAAAGTAAGAATATTTATGAATACATATGAATTACAGAAATGCTTTTATATTTGATATATTAAACTGATTAGTTTACCATATGTTGATACAAAAATACATTTACTAAGCTTTTCAATTTTTATGCACTAGGATATATTCATTCCCTCATGAGATAAATAATTTGGTATTAATAACTCTCAGTTATTGAACAAAAATAAATAAACATCAATGGCTTCTCAGCTTGTTTTGGAATATTTTCACTACTTCCCTATTCACGCTCTAATTTTTCTCTGGCTCTGTCTCTTGTAGTTCTTTTGCATGCAATCACAGACAGTTTTATTTTATGAGCAGAATAACCCTGTTGTGTCTAGAAAACAATATTTGGCCATAATCACTCACTGCCCCTGATGCTCAAAATTTCTTCAGACCAAAAACTTTTCATTCAGATAATATCAGAGCTTTACTAGCAATGGGTATGAGGTACATATAACATTTAGAGCTAAGTTCTTTGGAGTCCTTTATTTTTGCACACTGAGCATTTGTGGATTTTTGTCAATCACCATTTATTGCAAAAAAAATTATCTCATGATGCTTGCTGAGAGAACCACATATCTATATGTTTAAATCTTCAAGGGTCCTTTTAAAACAATTTCCACTTAGACAAATCATCATAGTAGATTTTCTTCAAGGACTGCTAAACTTATGCTTTTGTTTTTTCCCTTCTTAAATTGTGATTTATATTTTGCAAGAGTTAATTCTCTCCTTCTACTATGTGAGGTTCAGAGAGCCAAACAGGTATTTCAGAGTAACAACAATCACTCTTTAGAAGCTGAACCATTTTTAGATTTTCTATTCTTATCTTAAGGACAATGGTGTTTTATCTCATGTGAAAAAAAATTAGTAGAGAGAAAAATGTTTAATGTTAGATTTAGAATAATGACATATTTCTCATAATCCGTGCTAGATCACACTAAATCATTAAGGAAATTAGATTATAAAATAAGATCCAAGTGTTTGTCTTTCTTAAAAATTGCTATGCTATTTTTGTTATTCTTATAACATTTTACCATTGTAAATATAGCTAGTAGAAAAGTAGAGAAAAGTTGGTTTTCATAATTTCTAGAGCTCATTATCTACTTAATGAGCTAATTTTTAAACTTAATACAGGAGAAGTATATTTTTATTAAAATACACAGAGGAGAAGAGCAGACAACATATTAAAGCCACACAATATTGTTTATGCAAGCAAAAGTAGAAATATAAATCACCTTTAAACAGGATTGTTGAAAACTTCTATTATTGTTTATTATTCAGATAGTGAATAAGTTATAATCAGTGATTGTTTGAAGTTCTTGTGGTCATTGTATTTGTAAATTGTGACCAGGGAACACCAACTTCCATAAACATTTTGTCTCCCTTCATCTTCTGAATGAACAGTGCAAAGTTCTCTTATTTCTATTTATTCTGACAAAGTATTTTATTAAGTCTAAAATAGTTTTCCACATAAACATTCTATACACTAGGTCAATGTGCAAGTTATTACCCAGATATACTGCATGCCATTTTCCTTCTTACAGATAATTACATTGTAATGTGATATAATTTGATTTATATATATGTATATATATAATACATTGACTAAGTGTTATGAATACTCTAGCTGCTTCATTTATAAATGATAGGATTCTACGTAACTACATACTCAACAAATTAGAGTTGACTAATTTTTTGAAAATTATCAGATGTCTACATTACAATTGGCATGAATCTTATATAATATAACAAAACATAACTTTAAATGTCTAAACATAACATTACTTGTATAAAAATTAAAAGGTAATTTTTACCCAAGTATACGAAATTTTACATTATACAATTTTTTTAAAGATTTATTCATAGATAATGTATACAGTGCTCTATCAGCATGTAAGCATGCAGGTCAGAAGAGGGCATCAGGTCTCATTACAGATGATTGTGAGCCACCATGTGGTTGATGGGAATTGAATTCTGGACCCCTGGAAGAGAGGTCAGTGCTCTTAAATGTTGAGCCATCTCTCCAGCCCCTCTCTACAAATTTTAATGATTTACTTTGTTTTTCACATCTGTAATACATTTATATCTCTACATAAATCTGTCCATTAAGACTTATCAGCATTTTTTAATACTTTGAACTATATATACTTATATATTTGAAAAATGGTCATAATTCTCTGTCATAATTTTACCATAATCACGAGATTAAGATGACAGTTAATGCTCCTCTTGGCAAAGGAAATAATTAAAAGCAAAGAAGAAATGAGCTTATGTAGGTTAATTTTTTGCTGATGGACTTATATTCTAATATTTTATTAGGTAAATATCATCTATATTAATTTGCAAAATAAAGTCATCACATACATTTGGAAACTACTGATGACACTGGTGCCTTTATTCAGAACAAAAATTCTGATGAGCTAGGATGCAGACTGACAACTTCACATTGGTGACTGACTTCATTCTGATGGGCATCACTGACCTACCTGAACTGCAAGCACCATTGTTAGGACTGTTTCTCATCATCTATCTGATCTCACTGGCTGGCAACTTGGGCATTGTCATACTTACCATGGTGGATTCCAGGCTGCAAACACCCATGTACTTCTTTCTCAGACATCTTGCTACTACAGATCTTGGTTACTCAACTGCTGTCGGACCCAAAATGTTAAGAAGTTTTCTTGTGGATCAAAATATAATATCCTTTCATTTTTGTGCTGTCCAGATGTGTTTCTTTGATCTATTTATTGTTAGTGAATTTTTTATTCTCTCTGCAATGTCTTATGATCGTTATGTTGCCATCTGTAAACCACTCTTCTATTCTGTCATTATGTCACAAAGAGTATGTTGGATACTAGTCACCTTTCCCTATCTGTATGGTATAATTGTCTCACTTCTACTTACCATAAAGATTTTTACCTTATCCTTCTGTGGCCACAATGTTATCAGTCATTTTTACTGTGATGGCTTTCCCTTGTTATCTTTGGCTTGCTCAAATACACATGAAATTGAGGTGATAATTTTAATTTTATCAGCATTTAACTTGCTTACTTCTCTTCTGATAGTCATTGTGTCCTATTTATTAATCTTTACGGCTATTGTGAGGATAAACTCAGCTGACGGCAAAAGGAAAGCTTTCTCTACATGTGGGTCCCACCTGACAGTGGTCATTGTCTTCTATGGGACTTTGATATTTATGTATTTACAGCCTATGTCCATTCACTCCTTTGACACTGTTAAAGTGACTTCCATCTTTTATACCCAGGTTATTCCTATGCTGAATCCCTTAATCTACAGCTTGAGGAACAAAGATGTAAAACATGCTCTTAAAAAGACAGTAGGAAAACTACACAATATAGTCTTTAGATTTTTACATTTTTAAAATTTATTCAAATAATTCACAATAGTAAAATTAGTATCCATTACAGGAAATGTAGAAGATATACTGTCTTTCTCTCTCTCTCTCTCTCTCTCTCTCTCTCTCTCTCTCTCTCTCTCTCTCTCTCTCTCTGTTTCTCATTCTCACTCTTTCCCTCTCTCTACCTCTCTGTATGTATATGCATGCATGCATGCACATATATGGTTCTCTGTGTGTGTGATTAAGAGTGTTATGCATATATTAAAAAATAAATAAACATAGCAGCACAGAACCAATGCATTAGAATGAAATGACAACAGAAGAGCTAAGAGAGTCATAGTCAATGTATGACTGGGGAGAATAAAAGTTAAGAGGAGGATTTAGATGGATATTTTACTTTGAATATTATATTAAATCATTCAATGTTAATGTATATCTTTGTTCTGTAATGTGTTTTACTTTTTACAAATACAGTCTTGTATTTTAGTACTTTTACACATGTCTAACTTAATATAAAATGAAACATTATTACTTTATCAAGATGTGAAATGTATTGCTTAAATCTTAAGATCTCATTCATAATAATGTACTTATCTCCCATACTACACCCGGATTCAATCCTCTGATCTCTCATTGATACATCATTTTCATATAAGTGCTCAGTAGTGCTTACTAGCTCAATATACTTATTGATTATACAGAAATTAATTTCAGTTCATTATTTAATTTTGTCTAAGTCAGAGCACATGTATGTGTAAGTGAACTAACTGATTGTGATGTGATTTAGTTTTTATGGGATCATCTATTATGTTGCTTTTCTCCTAATACTTACCTAAACATAATTCCTTACTACCTATTTCTCTTTAATGGATATATTCTGTATCTTTTATATACATAATATAATATTTTTTTAAAGTCACAAGCTAAAATGGCTATAGAATGAAAAGCCTACCCTAAAATGTTATGGCAACAATATTAGAACTTCAAGACCAGCCTTTGCCATCAGTTAGTTAAGGCCAATCTGGGAGAAAGGGAGGAAGAGGAGAAGGGACTAGAAGGGGAAATGGGGGGAACAGTGGAGGATATGTAAAAAAAATTATTAATAATTAAATATTTTTTAAAAGATAGCTATAATAAGTCTCAGTAAGTTGTACACATAGTATGTAAAATAGTTCATAAGTTGAAGGAAAAATAATTTAGTGAGGTGAATTCATAAATCATAAACAAACTTAGTGGTAATTATTACATTTTTGTATTATCCATTCACCACATATATATTCTTAAATATAGGCTTCTCAGTCCATGTAATGTTACTTGTATGTAAGTTTACAGAGCTGGACGTTTCACATTGAACAACTAATCATTCTGTTCTTCCCTGAGGAATTCACTTCCACTCTCCTGTGTTGTACATAGTTCTCTCTCTCTCTCTCTCTCTCTCTCTCTCTCTCTCTCTCTCTCGCTCTCGCTCTCGCTCTCGCTCTCGCTCTCTGTCTGTCTGTCTCTCTCTCTCTCTGTGTGAATGAAATCAAAGAAAATAAGAACAGTACAAAAACCACAAAACTGAAAATCAGGACAAATAAGAAACAAATAAGATAAAACTGTCAAAATAGAATAAACAGTTCTATTGTGAAGCTTTTGGTAATCATCTCTCTGCAATCTTTTACTTCATCTGGTAAGTCAAAATGAGTTGTCTAGCCCTTTTTTCTGCTGTGGTTTTTAGTTTTGTGAATTATTCATTGAAAAGATGACCTTAGTTTCTTGACTACTTATAATTAATATGTTTTCAAATCTCATCTCTCTTGAACCATATGTTTGAATTCCATTCCTACTTGATGTTAATATTTTGTGTTTATCATGAAGGCAAAATGTTGAACTAGATCAGGTGTACAAAGAGTGCTGATGACTTTTGGCACAAATATTAATGAAGATCTCTAGATCTGTAACTCTTCTTGTCTGACACTTCAGCTTCTTTATTATTAACTTTTGTTAATAATTCTTTAATATGATTCATGCAATATTTGTTTTTCTGTGTCTTTCCTGGTTCATTCATTATAGTTTTGAGAATCTCATAAAGTTATCAAACATTTCACATTATTTCACCCTTTAGATTTTTAATATTCAATAACATTTTATTTATCAATTCTTACATGAATATTTAAGTAGATTTTTAGAACTGGTCTAGTATACAGCTGAAGTGATCATGAGAGTCCTAATATCTTTAAAAATTAGTATTAATACACATGGATGGATGCACATATTGTAGTATTTCTGGGTTATAAAATAAATATATAAACAAAAAACAAATTAATAGTTTATAATCTCTGGACATTTTATTACACATTCAAATTAGTCAAATTAGTCAGATTTCTTTAAAAACCCATAGAAAGAAGAGTTACTATAATTTCACATAATGCAAAAACTTATAGAACTATATATAAAAGCCAGACAAGGAACTCCAGACAGTGGGTTAATGTAGTTAACAGGTGTGACATAGCCATTTATGTCAGCAATGTGTTCAAAGACGGTCTTATGTAACCCTATTCCAGCAATCTCTAAGTGTCCATATCAAATAAGAATTCCAGACTTTTTCATTCTCTAGGCACTCAAGCTGCAGTTGTGTCATTGATACTTTTTTACGTTAACTTTTAACACTTGTGACTAAATAAAATGTTAGTTATCAGAAACATCTTTCAAAATTACTCAGAATTTATAATATATGTATGTATCATAGTCTGATTCATTTAATATTTCTCTATAATTAAGACATGTTAGTTTGGTATATGCTAATAAGAACTTGAGAAGAATTATTACTAAAATAATTGCATACAGTCTGTTAAAAACAACAAATGTACATGGTTTAGTATGAGATGAACTTTAATATGATCTGAATTTACATAAACTGTTCTGATTTTTCAGTCACATAATTTGAAATTGAATAATTCTATTTCTTTATGTAACTTTCTTTTTTGTCATGTTTTTTTAAACATTATTTTTACATACCAATAACAATTCCAGTTTCCTCCCCTCCTCTAGCTGATCCCCAACTTCCCTTTACCCCACCCTCATTCTCTCCTCAAAGACAATAAAGCCTTTCATGGGGACTCAACATAGTCTAGAATATCAAGTTGAAGCAGGATCAAACCCCTCTTACCTTTATCATGGCTAAGCAGGATATTCCTTCAGAGTGCCTAGTTTGAACCCATGCAGGTTTCCCTGATGTCAATCCAGAGTCTCTGAGTTCTCAGTAGCTCACTTATCTGTTTTATGCCAAAACCAAGCTTTTTTTTTATTATTCTATCTCTATAGTAGCATTATATGGGAATGTCTTTCTATATGCTATGGATATTCTTTACTGAAGGAATTGTCTTGTCCTATGACAGGCATCTTAGAAGTAGGACAGAAAATGGAGCATAGGTAGGGGAAGGAGGATAGAATCAGGAGAGATGTGATCCAGCTGCCCAAGAAGCAACATGTAAAGAAATAGGTAAACCATGGGCTACATGGCAGGACAGATTAATAGAAATAAGTTGAATTAAGAAGCAAGAGCTAACTAGGTCAAACACCATGAAATTAATATGTCTTTGGTGCTAGTTTTTCTGAACTGGACCACCAGCCAGATGGGCCAGGTACCTCATTCTACAGTTATGCTTGAAGACATGGCTGGTGATGCCTCCAGAAGTTCTGATACTGTACAGGATTATTATAGCAATCCTGAGTGGTTTTTGTTTGTTTGCTTGCTTTTCCCTATGAAGTTAATTAAGTATTGTTCTTTCAAAGTCTGTGAAGAGTAGTATTGCATTGAGTGTGTAGATTGCTTTTTTTAAAAAATATTTTATTTATTTATTTATTTATTTATTTATAGAAAATAAAGTCTTTGTTTTCATGTATCCCCTTGCCCCTCCCCAACCCTCCTTGTCTGTCTTCAGTCTCCCTTCTCCCCATTCCCCAATCCCCTCCCGCAAAAGGGCAAGAAGTCCCAAGGTGGATCAGCTCAGCATCTACTCCAGGCAGGTCCCATTTCCTCATCCTAATGTCATGACTGGATTAGGTGTTCCTCTGGGGAGAATGCCAGTCCACGCATAGAAACACAGCTTGCTCTCTCCCCTCGAGGCTCTACATACTGCCCATGTCAGTGGACAGCTGCCTATCCTTGGAGGGCCTGGTTTCTTTTCTTGAACGTTCCCCAGTGGCTGTGCTTAATTCAGTGAGCTCCCCAGAGCTCCAACCAGCCATCACTATGGGAGTTTTCCTCATAAGCCCTATCCCCATGCTATATAGACTCTTTTCCCCTGCTTTCAACCGGACCAGAAGATTAGCCCAGTGCTCAGCCACGTATCTCTGTCTCTACCGCTATTCCTTGTTGGATGTAATTTCTATGATGCCACTTAGACCCTTAATTCTTAACACCTATGTAATTTATATTCTGGCTAATCTTAAAATAACTTCCCCATCATGGTTTTCCCCCAAGCTTTATCTCCTTCACGACATTGTTTTATTTTTATTCATTTTATTATCTGCATCATGGATCTTTGGATTGTCTTGTACAGTACTTACCACTAGTATATATTGACTGACAACTGATTCTGTTCCCAGGTTCTTGCCTCCATATTCTATTTTCTGTCAGTCCCACATTCATGCACAGAGAGTGTAAGAAACCAAATAACTAATTCTGACATGTGCAGTTAGGTACTATTTATCATCATATTCCTTCTTTCTTTCTTTCTTTCTTTCTTTCTTTCTTTCTTTGTTTACATTATGCACCCCATCAAACTCAGTCATCAGGCCTCTCCGATTTATACCCACACTTATGATGTCCCCACTTACAAAAACGCCCATTCATGCTGCTCATTTATTTACTGGAGCATAGTTATACTCCCTGTAGACCCCTACAAGAGCTCAAGGGTAGAACATAGCTAAATGACACCATGTCTCACTTCTGCATTGATGATCTCTACCAGGAGTGTGGGTGAGGAAGGTCTTTTTTTCTCTAGATTGCTTTTATGAAGTTTCCATTTTTACTATGTTGATTTTACCTATGCAAGAACATATAAGATCTTTCTATTTTCTGTTATCTTCAGAATATTTCTTCAGTGACTTAAAATTCTTGTCATACAGGTATTTCACTTGTTTGGGTATAGTTACTCCATGATATTTCATGTTATTTTTTGCTATTGCAAAAGGTAATGTTTCCCTGATTTTTTCAGCCCTCCTATCATTTATATATAGGGTGGATACTGATTTTTTTATTTAATTTTGTACCCTGCCATATTGTTGAAGGTGTTTATCAGCTATAGGGCTTCCTAGGTAGAATTTTGGAGGTCACTTCTTTCCACTATTAAATCATCTGCAATAGGGAAATATTAACTTCTTTTCTAATTTGCATCCCTTTGAGCTGTTTCATTGTATTATTGCTCCAGCTAGGACTTCAAGTACCATATTTCATAGATATATAGAGAGTAGATAGCCTAGTCTTGTTCCTAATTTTAAAGGAAATGCTTTGAGTTTCTCTCCCTTAAGTTTGATATTGGCTGTCAGCTTGCAGTATATTGCCTTTATTATGTTTATGTATGTTCCTTGTATCCCTGATATTTCATGACCTTTATCATAAAGGGGTGTTGGACTTGGTCAAAGACTTTTTCAGCATCTAATAATCATGGGCTTTCTAATTCTTCACTTTGTTTATATGATGGATGAATTTTTCAACTTTCTATATGATGAGCTATCCATGCATCTCTGTGATAAGGCACACACATTGTGGATAACAGTTTTGGATACATATGGGATTTGACTTGCCAGTGTTTCTTTAGTGTTTTTGAATCAATGGTAATAAGCGATATTGGTTTGTAATTTGCCTTCTTTGATGCATCTTTATGTGATTTGGGGGATGGTGTAACTTTAGTCATATAAAAAGAGTTTGACAATGCTCCTTCATTTTATATTGTTTGAAACAATTTGAGCAGTAATTGCATTAGTTCTTTTTTTTTTTTTGATGGGAGTTGCTTAATGACTGTTTCTATTTCTTAGAGGTTATAGGTCATTTTTCTGGCCTTGATTTAATTTTTGAAATAGGTACCTATGTAGAAAGATATCCATTTCTTTCAGACTTTTCAATTTTTGTAGAGTATAGATTCTTAAAGTATGACCTAGTGTTTCTCTAAATTGCCTCAGTGTTTGTTATTATGGTACCTTTTCATTTATAATTTTGTTAATTTGGATATTCTCTGTCTGCCTTGTGACTAGTTTGAATGAGTTTGTGTATCTTGTTGATTTTCTCAAAGAAACAACTCTTTATTTCATTGATTCTTTCTTTCAATTTTTTTTGTTTTCCACGCTGTTTGATTATTTCCTGATTTCTGTTTCTTCTGGATGACTTTGCTTTTTTTTGCTCTAGAGTTTTCAAGTGAGCACTTAAGTTGACAATGTGAATTTTTTTTCACTAAATTCTTTATGTAGGCACTTAATGCTATGAAATTTCTTATTAATCCTGATTTCATTGTGTCCTATAAGTTTCAGTATGTTGAGTTCATTTTAATTGAATTCTAAATAGTCTTTAACTTTTCTTTTTATTTCTTCCTTAACTCAGAAGTGGTTAAGAGTTGCTCAGTTTCCATGAGGTTTTAGGCCTTCTTTTGTTTGTCTTGTGTTTGAGTGCTAACTAGAGTCCCTGGTGGTCTGATAAGACACAAGGGGTTATTCATATGTTATTTTATCTACTAATATTTGCTTTATGAGCAAGTATGTGGTCAATTTAGGAGGGTTCCATGAGGTGATAAGATGAAGGAATGTTCTTTTGTGTTTGGAATATTTTATATATTTCTATGAAGTCCATTTAAGTCATAACATCTGTTAGATTTTGTTGTTACTTTCTGTTGGGCAGACATATTTATCAGTTTCAGTGGGATGTTGAATTTTTGTGGGGTTTGATGGGAAACATAACATTTAATAATGTCTTTTTTAATATATGAGTATTCTTGTATTTGGGGAATAAATATTCAGGACTGAGACTTCATCTTGATGGATTTTTTTCTGAGATAAAAATGTAATGTCCTTCCCAATTTCTTTTGATTGATATTTTGAGGTCTATTTTCTTTTTTTTTTATTTTATATGTAATGTTTATTAATTTTTTTCTTCTTTATTTATTTTGTATTTATCAAGAAAAACAGTAAAATGAATTTAAAATGCTGATAAGTTAACAATAACTATAAAGAAGATAAAAATCATAAGCATGACTTATCAAGGGTGATAATGCAAATAAGATTGCTACACATATATTTACTTTGTGTTCAGCTTTCCCTCTGAATTTTTAGATATTAAGAAAAGTGCACCAGCTTGCTTCCTAAGTTTATTTTATTAGTATGTCTTTTCCCAACACTTTGTCCTAAGGTAGTGTAGCCTTGGATGTTTAGGTGTGTGTCTTGTATGCAGTAGAATGATGGAACCTGTTTTTTTATCCAATCGGAGATTGTCAATTATGCATTTCAAAGGGTCATGAAGGACACAGGGGGATGGGTGGGCTTAGGGGTGGGGTGGGGCTTGTACATTGCAGGGTCTTACTAAACGGATGTTTGGGGGGTACCAGTCTGCAAGAGTCTTCCCTAAAAACATGCAAGGGGGGAAGCTGTGAGTGTTATTGGGGATAAAGGGTTTGTTTCCCTGGCATAAGTCTGGGAGACTATCCATGTTTCTTTCTCATTCTCTGCTATTTTTGTGTCAAAACCTGTGAGAATAATGACATTTATTTATATGAATATATATAATTAATATATAATGTATTCAAGTGGAAATGGAACTGTATATATTGCCAGAGATGTATGTAGCAATAATATATTGTGATAAGATTATTGTCAAAATTTATGCCTAGGACAAATGTGTTCTTAAACTAGAATTAAGATCTGAAAAATATATTTAGAATTTCATAACAAACTTTAAATAGTAGTGATAATATTTCTAAAAAGGATATATAATTCTTTTCTCTTTAAACTGTAAAGAAAACAACTTTATTTGTCTTTTTATTTAAAAGAATATTTTCTTTGTTTGCAGTTTCATTTTTAGGTTTCCAACATAGAAAAAAATAGCAATAAAATGGAACTTATAAAGGGAATTTGGCAATATTCCTTCAGTTTCTACTGTACGAAACAGTTTGAAGAGTAATGGCACTAATTCCTCTTTGAGTGTCTGGTATAATTTGGCACTGAAACCATCTGGACCAGGGCTTTTATTTTTTTGGAGGCTTTTAATGACAGCTTCAACTTCCTTAAGGGTTAGAAGCCTGTTTAGGTAATTAATCTGATCTTCATTTAATTTTGGTAGATGGTACCTGTCCAGAAAGCTGTCCATTTCTTCTAGGTTTTCTATTTTTGTGGAATATACATTTTCAAAATATAATCTGATAATTCTCTGTATTTCCTAGGTGTCTGTTGTTATGTCCCCCTTTCCATTTCTGATTTTGTTGATTTGAACACTCTCTCTGTGTTTTTGGATTAGTTTGGCTAAGGGCTTAATCCAAAGAAATCAGCAGCAATTCTATACACCAAAGATAGAAGAGCTGAAAAAGAAATAAGGGAAAGATTACCTTTCATAATAGCAGCAAATAGTATTAAATACCTTGGAGTAACTATAACCAAAGAAGTAACAGGCATATTTGACAAAAAATTAAAATCACTGAAGAAAGAAATTGAAGAGGATATCAGAAAATGGAAAGCTCTCCCATGTTCCTGGATTGGTAGGATCAACATAGAAAAATTGCAATTCTCCCAAAGGCAATCTACAGATTTAATGCACTGCCCATCAAAATCAAAACACAATATTTTGTGAAACTTGAAAGAATAATACTCAATTTCATTTGGAATAACAGTAAAGCCAGGATTGCCAAAACATATTTACTCAACAAAAGAAACTCAGGAGATATCATCTTCTCTGACTTCAAGTTATACTATAAAGCTACAGTAAAGAAAACAGCCTGGTACTGGTATAAAGACAGACTTGTGGAACAATGGAATAGAATTGAGGATCCAGGCATTAAACCAAAAACCTATGAACACCTGATCTTTGACAAAGAGGCCCAAAATATTCAATGGAAAAAGATAGTATAATTAACAAATGATGTTGGCATAGCTGGATGGAAGTATATGGAAAAATGCAAATAGATCCGAGCCTGTCACGCTGCACAAAACTCATATCCAAGTGGATCAAAGAATTAAACATAAACCCAGTCACTTTGAACTTGATAGAAAGTAAAGTAAGAAATACACTTCTACGAATTGGCACAGGCAACCACTTCCTAAATATAACACCAGTGGCACAGACACTACGACTAACAATCAATAAGTGGGATCTCCTGAAGCTAAGAAGCTTCTGTAAAGTCAAGGACACTATCAATAGGACAAAACGACAGCCTACAGAATGGGAAAAGATTTTCACCAACCCTACAAGTGATAGAGGACTGATCTCTAAGATATATAAAGAACTCAAGAATCTAGAGCCTAAAACCTTGAATAACCCAATCAAAAAATGGGGTTCAGATCTTAAAAGGGAATTCTCAGCAGAAGAATTACGAATGGCTGAAAGGCACCTGAAAAAGTATTCATCATCTTTAGCCATCAGAGAAATGCAAATCAAAACAACTTTGAGATACCACCTAACACCTGTTAGATTGGCTAAGATAAAAGGCACAGATGATAGCCTATGTTGGAGAGGATGGGGATCAAGGGGAAGTCTCCTCCATTGGTGGTGGGAGTGTAAGCTTGTTCAGCTACTTTGGAACGCAGTATGGCGGTTTCTCAGAATATTGAGAATCAATCTCACCAAGGACCCAGCAATACCACTTCTGGGTGTGTACCCTAAAGATGCACAGTCATACTCCAAAGGCATTAGTTCTACTATGTTCATAGCAGCATTATTTGTAATAGCAAGAACCTGGGAACAATCTAGATGTCCCTCAACTGAGGAATGGATTAACAAACTATAACCAAAGAAGAAACAAATCTATTTGACGAAAATTTTAAATCGCTGAAGAAAAAGTTTGAAGAGGATATCAGAAAATGGAAATATCTCCCATGTTCCTGGATAGGTAGAATTAATTTAGTATAAATGGCAATTCTTCCAAAACAAACTACAGATTCAATGCACTGCCCATCAAAATCCCAACACAATATTTTACAGGCCTTGAAAGAAAAATACTCAACTTCTTTTGGAATAACAGGAAAGCTAGTATTGCCAAAACAATTTTGCTCAACCAAAGAAACTCAGGAGGCATCACCATCACCATCCTCCACTTCAAGTTATATTATAGAGCTACAGT
Source organism: Sigmodon hispidus (assembly GCA_004025045.1). NCBI lineage: Eukaryota > Metazoa > Chordata > Mammalia > Rodentia > Cricetidae > Sigmodon > Sigmodon hispidus. Next base: position 72,707 of record PVIH01007631.1, on the reverse strand, counting down.
AAGAAAAAAAAAAACAGCCTTGTACTGACATAAAAACAGACTTGTGGATCAATCGAATTGAATTGAGTATCCAGCCATTAACCCAAACACCTATAAACACCTGATCTTTGACAACGAGGCCCAAAATATTCAATGAAAAAAAGATAGTATCTTTTACAAATGGTGTTAGTATAACTGGTTTGTAGTGTGTAGAAAAATGCAAATAGATCCAAGCCTGTCACCCTGCACAAAACTCAAATCCAAGTGGATCAAAGACCTAAACATAAACCCAGCCACTCTGAACTTGATAGAAAAGAAAGTGGGAAATACCCTCCAATGAATTGGCACAGGCGACCACTTCCTAAATATAACACTAGTGGCACAGACACTAAAAATAAAAATCAGTACATGGGACCTCATGAAACTGAGAAGCTTCTGTAAAGCCAAGGACACTGTCAATATTTCAAAATGACAGCCTACAGAATAGGAAAAGATTTTAACCAACCCTATAAGTGATAGAGGACTGATCTCTAAATTATATAAAAAACTCAAGAATCTAGAGCCCAAAACCTTGAATAACCCAATCAAAAAATGGTGTTCAGAATTACAAAGGGTATTCTCAGCAGAAGAATTATGATTGGGTGAAAAGCACTTGAAAAAGTGTTCAACTTCTTTAGCCATCAGAGAAATGCAAATCAAAACAACTTTGAGATACCACTTGACACCTGTTAGATTGGCTAAGTTAAAAGTCACAGATAACAGCTTATACTGGAGAGGTTGTGGAGCTAGGAGAACATTCCTTCATTGTTGGTGGGAGTGTAAACTTGTTCAGCCACCCTGGAATGCAGTATGGTGGTTTCTCAGAAAACTGGGAATCAATCTCCCCAAGGATCCAGCAATACCACTCCTGGGTGTATACCCTAACGATGCACATTCACACTCCAAAGACATTAGCTCAACTATGTTCATAACAGCTTTATTCATAATAGCAAGAACTTGAAAGCAATCTAGATGCCCCTCAACTGAAGAATGGATTAACAAATGTGGCACATCTACACAATGGAGTATTACTTACCAGTAAGAAAAAATGATATCCCAAATTTTGCAGGCAAATGGATGGATTTCCAGAATATCCTCCTGAGCAAGGTATCTCAAAACCAGAAAGATAAGCAGGGGATGTACTCACTCATTAGTGAACTCTACACAAAAAAGAGCAAAAAGCAAAGCATGTCCAAGCTGCAAATCACAACCCCTGAACAGCTTTGAATCTGAAACACCTGGGAGTGTCACCTTGGATCTCACTCTTTCTAGAGGAACACTTGACTCAGTCTTGATGTTGGGGTGAGGAAGCTGGATCTGCCTGGAGTGGATGCTGAACTGAGTAATATTGGTCCCTCCTTTTCATGGGGGGAAGGAGCTGGGGAGATGTGGAGATGAGAGAGTGGAGGAGGTGGGAGGGGGAAGAGGTTATATTCGGATAGAAAATGTGATTTTATTCATAATAAAAAAAGAAAGTGGAAAATATAATATATATTGGTGACCCCCAAAAAATCTACCAGGAAATTTCTGCAGCTGATAAACATCTTCAGTGAAGAGGCTGGATACAAGAGTAACTCAAACAATGTAATAGCCCTATACAATAGGATAAATGGGCAAAAAAGAAATCAGCAAAACAACACCCTTTACAATAGCTACAAAAAATATGAAATATTTTAGGCAGACTTTAACCAAGCAAGTGAAATAACTATATGAGAATAACTTCAAGTCTTTGAAGACAGATATTTGAGAAGATATCAGATGTATCAGAAGATTGAAAGATCTATTATGCTCATGAATCAGGATTAGAAGCAAAAATAAATAAATAAATAAATAAATAAATAAATAAATAAATAAATAAATAAATAAATCAAATGGACTTCTTACTGAAAGCAAAAGCAAACTACAGATTCAATGAAACCCCCATTAAAATCCCAACACAAGAAATTACAGCTCTGGAAAAAATATTTAACTTTATATAAAAAACTACAAACCAAGGATAGCTAAAACAATCTGTGTGATACAAGAACATATGGAAGTATCATCATTCCTTATTTCAAGTTCTACTACAGAGCTATAGTAATGGAAACCACATGATATTTGCATGAAAAGATGAAAACAGACAGGTGGAACTGTAGAATCAAATCTAAGACACAGACATAAATCCATATACTTATGAATCATTTTTTTAAAAAAATAAGAAGCCAAAATTACAAAAAAGAATAAATAAAATCAACTATATGAATAGAACTATATGTATCACAATGCCTGAAACCATCCAAGCAGATTAAAGATCTCAATATAAATTCAGATACACTAAACCTAATAGAAAAGAAAATTAGAACTAGTTATGAATGCAGTGTATGAGATACATCAATAGAGCAGAACATCAGAAAAGCAGGCACTAAGGTCAAAAATCAATAAATGGGACCTCATGAAACTAAAAATATTTGGTAAGGCAAAAGCCTTAGCCAATAGGACAGATCTTCTGTCTATAGAATGGGAAAAGATCTTTACCAATTCCACATCTTACAAGAGGCTCATTTCTAAAATAAAAGAACTCCAGAAGCAATATATATATATATATATGTATGTATGTATGTCAATAACAATGGGGTAAAGTTTTAAACAGAAAATTCTCAAATTGCTGAGAAACACTTAAAGGAATGTTAACATCCTTAGCTATCAGGGAAATGCAAATCAAGACTACTCTGAAATTTCATCTTACACCTGTCTGAATAGCTAAAATTAAATACTTAAGTGACAGCTCATAGTGACTAAAATGTAGAGCAAGAGGAATATTCCTCTGCTGATGCTGGAAGTGAAAACTTGTTATAGCTACTTTGGAAATAAATATGGCTCTTGGTCAGAAAACAGGACATCTATCCATCACAAGACCCAGCTATACTCTTTGCACTAAATCCAAAGTATATTCCATCATACCAGAAGGACACTTGCTAAACTATGTTTATAATAGGTTTATTCAAAATAACCAGAACTCAGAAACAGCCTAGACATCTCTAAACCAACAACAAAAAAAGTAAAATTATGATATGTTTATGCAATAGCATTAATTAGCTCTTAAAAAAACATCATGCCATTTGCAAAGATAAAATGTATTGTACTAGAAAATATATCCTATACAATGTAACCCAACCCAGAAACACAAACATGATATGTACACACATATAAGTGGATATTAGCTATAAATTAAAGGATAAACATGCTACAATTCATAGACCAAAAGAAGATAAGTAGCAAGGAGGGCTCAAAGATGGATGCTTAGATTTCCCTAGAAAAAGAAATTGAATATGTTCTTTTGACAGACTAGAAGATTTGGGATGGGAAGAAGAGAATCAAATAGGGGAGACTGAAATGAATGAATGGAAAAGGGAGGCATTTGGGTATGAGGTAGAAACCTAATGCTATAGAAATTCCAAGAAACTCTACAGGATAATTCCACCGAAGACTCCTAGTAATAGGAAATATATAACCTGAACTGGCCATCTTCTGTAAGTAGGCAATACTTCAGTAGAGACACTGGGACACCAATCTGTCTATATAACTATCAGGCTGCAATTTGTTCTGCCTACAAGACATGCTTGGGTAAAGTTAACACAGAAAGTGTGAGATTGACCAACCAATTACAGGTCTGTAGTGACCCATGCCACAGGAGGAAACCTACTCCTGACAAGGCCTAGAAATCCAGACCTCAGATGCTGCCTAGCCAAAAGACCTAGGGTAAAACAACAACAACAAAAAAAGTTGTACAATGATGCTTAATGATACTGTGCTGTACTCATGGATTATGTCTAGACCAGTTTTCCTCATATGCTTCATCCAAAACTGAAGAAACAAATGCAGAGTCTCTAGCCAAATACTAGGTAGAGTTCCAGAAAATTTGTGGAGGAGAGAGGAGAAAAGAAGGATTATAGAAACCAGAAATATCAAGGATACCATACTAAAATACACAGAATCAAATGACATGGGCTCATATAGATTTTACTGACTACCAGGGAGACTGCATTTAACTGACCTAGACACTCTTCATATATATTAGTTGTGTAGCTTGAACTTCTTGCTGAACTCCTAACAGTTCAAGCAGAAGCAGTATCTCTTTTGTTTGCTTTTGGGAATCTATTCTTTATAATGGAATACCTTATCCAGCCTTAATACTAGGGGAGATGCCTAGTCTTACAGTAACTTAATATGCCATGTTTTATTGATGTCTATGGAGGCCTATGCTTTTCTAAATAGGAATAGAGATGATGTGACAGGAGCTAATGGAAAAGTCTGTGAGGCGAGGAGGGAGGAGAAACTGCTTTGGGGTTGTAAAAAAAATACATTTTATTATGAATCAAAATCCAGTCAAAATCTTTTGACTTTGTGTTCCACAGTTAGCATTCTCATTTGCTTATTACTTCTGAGGCTTTTATTCTGTTTACAATGTCCTATGACAAATATGTGGCCATCTGTAAGCCTTTAATATCATAATCATCATATCAGAAATAGTAGTTACTGGTGCCAACCCTTATTTTTACTACACAATGGCAGCTGTTCTCTGTAGCATGAACGCAGATTGTACTGAAAGAGACTCAGAGCCAGATATTGGGGAAAGGCTGAAAATCAAAGTACTGAAACTCCACAATCAAATCTCACCCAGCTGTCTCCCCACTTCCTCAGCCTTGCTCTTAGTAGCTTCTCTTCTGCTGTTTTCATAAGCCACCTTAAGTGTACTTCTTGCCAGGTGTATGCCATCCAGGTTAGGATTAAAGGCAGGAACTACTCTATTTGGTAGTCAGCCTTGAACTCACAGAAGCACAGCAAGTTCTCTGTCTCTGGAGTTTGGGATTTAGGGCACAGGTAACTACTCCTAGGTTTTCCCTGTGCTATGATTAAAGGTGTGTGCCTTTGAAGCCTGGCTATTTGGTCTTGTACTCAAACATCAAGAAATTCCTGAGCAATGTCTGCCTAGTTTTTGACTGTTGATATTTCAGGTTTTATTAAATATGTCACATATCACCACAGTTCTCATTGCAATTAAGGAGTTCACTTTGTCTTTCTGTGTGTAGAATGCCATTAGTCATTTAAAAATGACAGTCTTCCTTAGATATCTTTGGTCTGTCATAATGTATTCAAAATTGAAATGAAAATGTTGATCTCTTTGGCTTTTAATTTCCTCTATTATGCTTTCATGCAACTCACAAAATTGGTGTTTTACCATATTTATTGATGTATAATTTAGGATTATTTTAGTCAGCATGATGTCACCCTTTGATTTTGATAAGTTTGAATCATACCCTATTGTTTTACATAATGTGAATAATACTCTCCTGTTATGTATAAAAGATTTTGTTTGTTGATTCAGATATTATTGGGTGAATATATTCATAAATTTTATATCTTGCAATTACATATTGGTCTCAATAAAAAGCAGTGCACACATTTACCTATGAGAACCTAACCTCAGTACTTTTTAATAAGGGGAAATGCTGGCTTATACAACAAATAATTAAATCACAGTTGAATACCAATTGATCCTGACAGTTTATAACCTCAGACATCACCTCATTAGACACTTAAAAGTTAGCTAGTAATTAATTGTTTCATGGGATCTCCTCTGGGATACTCAATGGTTTAAAAACACACATAAGTGCATCTCAGAATGTCATGCTGAGAACCACAGTGGGAAACGAACAAAAGAATTTCACAGAAGGTAACAAAGTGTTACACAGAGCTCTGTAGTTAAAGCACCAGAATATGTGAGCATTCTTTGCTAGGATTTCAACATCTAGAAGTTCTCCTTTGTGTTTCAGTGTCTACTATTTCTAATATTCCCCAATGGCTAGACAGAAGCAATGCATCTTCATATCTCTATTTCAGGCTTTTTTTTAAAAAAAAATGTTATCACTAAGATTGAGAAGGCAAATGGTGTTAACTATCTTATAATTATAGAAAGAAATAATTTTCTTAGATAGTTTTCTTATAAAACAGGTCATCTCTCTCTCTCTCTCTCTCTCTCTCTCTCTCTCTCTCTCTCTCTCTCTCAGTCACTTAGAAAGTGTTTGATAACTAATGAAGGGCCTAGACAAAAAGTGATAAATAATAAAAATAATTTTATTTCAAGAAAAGAATTTGAAAATATAAATATTCTTCTATTATGCTGTCTTTCCAAACTTCAATTATATTTAACCTGAGATTTCTGAAGTATATAAAAGGTTATTCTAACTCAGAGTTAGTAAAGCATCTAGGATCAATTGAATAATTATCCAGAGAGTGGGAAGAGAGAAAGAGGAATTAGAACAATATGTCATGATATGAATGTATGAAAAATCCATAATAAAGCCTATTATGTTAAACATTATTAACTAACTGAAACTTTAACAAGTAATTTTTATAGACAAATGTAGAGCTGTGATTTTACTTCTCTTAAATGCTTACAATATTTATTTATTTATCTATCTATTTATTTATTATTTATTATATGTGCAGAAATCAGGGGAATGGTGCATGAGTCAGTTTATCCCTTCCATCTTTGTATCTTCAAACCCACACTCAACTGTTTTACCTTTGAACAGATCTCTCTGACCTATTTCCTTATTCTTTGATGAGGACAATGAAGTTGGCATCTCACAATAAGCATGAAAACTATTACTTTTTTCAATTTTAGTAAATACTATTAATTTTATGAGTTTATAAATGTATAAATAATGTTAAAATAATCTGTGAACAATATCATCTGTGACAAAGTATGTTTTTCTTTTCATTGAGTCCAAACATACTTAGAGAAAAAAAACATTTTATCTTTTCTTACCTACAAAAAAGTTGACAGTCACTGTACTCAAGATTTTACATTTATATCATTGCAAAACAAACCAATGTAAAAGTAACTCAGATGTGGTCTTTTGGGTTATTTACATGGTGGATGACTTTGACATATTTTCATATGTTGAGCCAACTCTTCACCACTAGGATGAAACCTACTTTATCAATGTTTCAATTATGCAACAATTGATAGTTTTGCATATTTACTATATGAAATGTATATATTGAGAATGGAATAATGTTATGTAGCCACACTTTAAAACAACTTTTTTAGTGTGATGTGGCAAATTAAATAAATCACCTGTACACAGAATAGTGAGATCTAAGGTATTTCACTCCCATTTTCTCAGAGACTGCAATTTCTACCATTATTACCATTTTAAATTATTTTATTTTAGTTTTTATCCAGAAAACACTGACATATACACATTTTCACAAAAGTAACAATTTTTTCCTTCTCTCTGGTGTATCTCAAGCATTCAGATGTATCTCCTTGGAGTGTAAACATTTATAGCTACACTTTTTAAAAATTTCACATGCTTCTTTTTTTCCTATATTAAAAATATATCACAAGCCCAGAAAGATAAGCAGGGGATGTACTCACTCATTAGTGGACTTTAAAAAAAAATAGATGTCATTATATGGAAGAGCTCAAGGCTAGACCATAGCTAAATGACACAGTGCTTCACTTCTGCACTGATGACCTCTGGCAGGGGTGTGGGTGAAGAAGGACTCGTTTTCTTTAAAGGGCTAGCCACAGGCAATTCAATTATGCTCCACTAAGTAAATGAGAAGCATGAATGGGCATCTTTGTAAATGGGGAGGTGATAAGAGTCAGTAGAAAACTGAGAGGACAGATAAATGAGCTTGATGGGGTGCATGGTATAAAATCACCAAATAATAATTAAAAATACTTTTTTTATTTAAATAATAAAAATAAAAATATATTATTTTAACACATATCATATCCTTATTATTACCATGATAGTGAATAAAATAGTAATTCAAAATGGTAACAACTATAAACATTTATTTATTTTCTGTGCATGCATGCTACAGACTGTGGTAATTTGTATACATTCTGATTCCACAACTAACTTTTCATTTGCTCTTCTTTTCAGATCTAACAAAGAAGCTAGTATTCTTTTCTGTATAATATATACATTCAGTTATAAAGAAACTTCTTTCAGGTATGTTAGTGTGTCCAGTGACTGATTGAAGTCCATGTTCATAATTTTTATGACTATGTCAAAGAACACAGACTTGTTGGATCATGTTCATCAACTTAAAGTTTTCAAAGGTCCATACAGAGATCTCTTGATTTTATATATGCCAAAAAATATTTTATACATCTCACCTTATTTTCCAAAAGGAATTTGTACTAGGTCATTTTTAACAGAATGGCAAATATACTTACATGTTACTTAGTATCTTCATAGCAAGACTGTTATGAGGTGATATATAACAGTATTATTTTTTTGTATATCTGACCAATATGATTTGTGGTAGTAATTTCAGATGTCTCACCTTTACCTATTAAGATTCTGTAGATCTGCACATGAACCTCAACCTAGAGTTATATGGGTTTTTGTTTTGGTTTGTTTGTTTGGGTTTGGTTTGGGGTTTTTTTCCCCTTTGGTTTTTCAATAGAGGATTTCTTGAGACAGTCCTGAATATCTTGGAATTTATTGTCTAGAACAGGCTCACCTCAAATTCACAGAAATCTGCCTGCCTATGTCTCTCAAGTGCTTGAATTAGAGAAGTGAGCCATCATGTCCAGCAATGTGAATTTATTAAAGTTTTCTTTTAGGATATGTACAATATTTATCATACAACTTACACATTAAAAGTACATAATAATTATGTCACAGTGCATTAGTAATTATATCAGAAATTTAAAAAGAATAAAAATAAATTTTATCAATGCATTCATAAATCCTATCTAGATATTTTATTTTTTTATTTGTATATACATATAAATACATATTCATTTATACATTTATATGTGTCTGTAGACATACATTTTCACTTCCTGAGGGTATCTGGCCTAGATGTTTTTATGTCGATGGATGATTTTTAGATTAATTAATATCTAATATTGCATTTAGGGGAGAGTTCTCATCACAGTTGGGAAAAGCATATATCTTGGCAAAGATCTGTGTTATTCTCTGATTAAAAATTTTATTGATAGGAACCAAAGATCCATATATGTTTTTTTCTTTGTTTCAAGCTGTATGTTTGCATATATGTGTGTATAGATATATATAATACTGCATGTACATCTTTTTAAATAGATTTATTTTTTAAAATGACTTCAAATATTTGGAAGTATTTCATTAAAGCTTGTTTGAATAATAAAAATTCACAAAATGACATTTGAAAACTATTGACTATGCAATGATCTCTACTCAGAACAGATTTTACCTTAAACCTGGATGGAGAGTCGCAACCTTACAGTGGTGACTGAGTTCATCCTGATGGGAATCACTGACAGCCCAGAGCTTCAGGCTCCATTGTTTGGACTGTTCCTCATAATCTATCTTATTTCATTATTTGGCAACTTGGGCATGATCATCCTAACCCTGGTGGATTCCAGGCTGCAAACACCCATGTACTTCTTTCTCAGACACCTTGCTATCACTGATCTTGGTTATTCAACTGCTGTGGGACCCAAAATGTTAAGAAATTTTCTTGTGGATAAAAATATAATATCACTTTACTTCTGTGCCATACAGTTGTCTCTCTTTAGTATGTTCATTGTTAGTGAATTTTTTATTCTATCTGCAATGTCTTATGACCGTTATGTAGCTATCTGTAAACCACTCCTTTACAATGTCATTATGTCACAAAGAGTATGTTGGGTCCTGGTGGCAATCCCATACATTTACAGTATCTTTGTTGCTCTCATAGTGACCATAAATATTTTCTCTTCATCTTTCTGTGGTCATAATGTTATCAGTCATTTCTACTGTGATGGTCTACCACTGATATCTCTGCTCTGTTCAAATAAAGAGGAAAGTGAAATGATAATTTTAATCTTATCAATTATTGACTTGATTTCTTCTCCACTTGTTATTCTTGTCTCTTATCTTCTAATTCTCAGAGCTATTCTCAGGATGAACTCAGCTGAGGGCAGACGCAAGGCTTTCTCCACATGTGGGTCTCACCTGACAGTGGTCACTGTCTTCTATGGGACTTTGATATTTATGTATGTGCAGCCTAAGTCCAGTCACTCCCTCAACACTGACAAAGTGGCTTCCATCTTTTATACCCTAATCATCCCTATGTTGAATCCCTTGATCTACAGCTTGAGGAACAAAGATGTAAAACATGCCCTTAAAAAGACAGGAAAAAGAATACAAAATATCTTCTCCTAAAAACTGCATATTGTAAAATGCCATATCTCACTACAAATAAATTTAAATGCTTTATATGTTTCAGAATAGAAAATGGTAAAGTTCAATGCTTCTCTGCAGAGGAGACAGATTATATACAAAACAATTCAAGAAGTGAGGTAACAGAGAAGAATTCATTTAAACTGTGTAAACCTGAACAGGGTAACAATGTGTTTGCTATATGTGATTAAAGAGAGAAAGAGGTGTTTGAGATGGTTTAATTAATTTTGTAAATTGAACTTTACAATAAATTGGTGTTCATTTGTATTTGACTATTGTATTCTTTGTTACATGCATTGTAATATTTACATGCATTTGTTATTCATAGTATTTCTATAAACCCTTAAAAATCTTGATCTCCCTGTAAGAAAAGTGAGATTTATCACTTTGATATTTAGATCCCAGTAAAGCAAAGCACACAGAGGCCTTTTATCCAAAATGTAATCTTATGTCCTCGTTAGTCCTTTGACTTCATTATTCATTTACGTCAATTCTATACAATTGCCATAGTTACAACTAATGTTATATACTAATAATTAAACAGTTCACAAATTAAATGTATTTTCTAGTATTGTGTAAGTCAGAGCATACGTGTGTGTGTGTGTGTGTGTGTGTGTGTGTGTGTGTGTTTATGTTTGTAGTCTTAAATATTCCAGGGCAGCTTTTACCTTCTTTTTCTTGTTACTAAATACATGTTAATTCCTTATTTTTTTATTTATCTTTAATGAATGAGTTAATGCTTTTATTGTACATAGAGATTGCATTATTTTTAAGATATATTAAATTTTAATTAATGGATGAAATGCCATACTATAATATTTTGAAATTTGGAGTCAAGCAGACTACAAGTCAGCCTTGACCATATAGCTAGGCTGATGTCAATCTGGGCTACATCAGACGACTTCAAAATAGAAATAAAGCCCAGAATCATTCATAAAGCAATATCATAAGTTTTGCTGAAAAATAATTTTGTGGATTTAAATAGTTATAGCAACATAAATTATTCTTTTCTTGAAAGAATAGTTGTATTATAACACTTTCTATATTCCTTAGAACCTAGAAATATACTTTAAAAGTGTTTGTTACAAAGGAAATTATGACCATGCTGATAATAAAACTGTGAACATTTAATTTTTATAATTCATATAAAATCAGACTTTGTCACTTCTGGCACTAGAGTATGATGAGCCAGAATCTTGGGCATTTTTGGATAGACAACATCTCTGACTACAAATCATATACATAATACAATATTCAGATAAGAAGCACGTAATTATCTGTTAAACTTAATATAATATTTAATTTAAAATACTTGCCAATTTATATGAACACTTCTTTGTCTCAAAGAAGAAAACTCAGAATCATGGTAAAAAGCAATTCAAAATCACAATGCCTATTGACAATAAGACCTAAAGTATTTTAGATAAAGCTCAAATCATTTTTTTTCATCATTGGAGATCAACAGAAGAGGTCTTTATACCAGAAGTATTATTTTGTGTTTATTAAGTTATAATCTTTTCTCATTATTCAGCACATTTCCATTTTTCTAATTTCTAACCAGAAGATGAATGAGAAATAATCTCTCTGTAACATTTCTTGTGGGATTTTATCACTGATGGTTAAGTGGACATGAGCAAAGCCAATTGGAGGTGTCATATTGTATTCAAATTTGAATATGCTATTCCTTGCATAAGAATAAACTGAAGAATATCTGTCAGGTTTGGGGACGGTAGTGGAATTTAAAATTTCAGGATTAACTGTGCTATTTTTCATTAGACATTTATTAAATATGCATGTTGCTTTTGACTGTGGTGTGAAAGTCAAACATTTTTATCAAATTCTTGTTTATTCAGAGTACTAACTATTAATCAAAATTAATGCATTCTTAAAGATAAAGAGCAATTATTTGCCAACATAATTAATTAAATTCAGATTAATATTAGTTCTCATTAAAGAGTCCATAATTTTTGGATTAATGCATACACCTTAAAGTAAGGATATACATGAAAGCATATGAAATAAAAGTACTTTTATATTTGATACATAAGCTACCTATTTTATCTTGTATTGATGCAAACACAATTAATAAGTCTTTAAAATTTGAATGCAACGGGGTATTGATAGTTCCTCTTTTCAGGAGCACATACTTGGGTAGTAATTACTCTCATCAGTTACTCAAAAACATTAAATAAAAAACAATAGCTTCTCTGCTAGAGTTCGAATGTTTTCAAAATCTCCTTATCCATGCTCAAATTATTTTCTGGATTTATCTTATTTAGTTCCTTTGCATGCAAACACAGCCAGTTTTTTTTTTCTTGAGCAAAACAACATTGTTGTATCTAAAAACACTATTTAGCTACAATCACACAGTATCCCTGATGCTTACATTTTTTTCAGTCCAACATTTTTTCTTCTGGGATAATTCCAGAGTATGGTCAGTAAGGGGTATGGGATAAATGTAACATTTAGTGCTGAGCACTCTGGAGCACTGAACATTTATTGGTCTCTGTTAATCACCATTACTGCAAAAATCTGATTCCATAATATGTTCTGAGAGAGTCATTTATCTGCATAAGTAAGTCTTTAGAGGTCCTTTTAAAACAATTTCCACCTAGGAGTATCGTCATAGTACATTCTCTTCAAGGGCATCTAATATTGCTGGCCTCAGGTTTTTTTTTTTATGATAACAGGTATGATTCCCATCCTGTAAGAGTTAACTCTCTCCTTTTACTATGAGGGTTGTAGAGAGCCAAACAGGTCTTCCAGATTGGCCAAAATTACCCTTTAGTAGCTGATTCATCCCTGGAAATGTTCCTGTTTCTGTCTTGAGAAAATGTAGCATTCATCTTAAAACTGGTGTAAAAAATTTCTAGGAAGTATGAAGTCATTTGACAATAGATTTAAGATAATGTCACATTTTGCATATTTTGTGCACTAAATTATTGAGATGAGTTTCTAAAATATAAGACTCAAGTGTTTGTCTTTTTGCTGCAAAACTGATATTCTATTTACCTTATTTTTTAACATTTATCATTGTAAAAGAAGAGAATAGGTTACTTCCAGAATTTCTAAATTTTTTATCTATTTTATAGTTCTAATTTTTCATATTTAATATGAGAAAAGTGAAAAGATCATAAGAGTGGGGAATATCAACTGAAATATTAGATGTCATACTCTGTCACATTGCTGTGGAAGAAAAAAAGTAGAAATAAAAAGAAATTACCTTTACACATGTTGCTAAAAAACTGATTTCATTGTCCATTTTCCAGAGAGTTATGTGTTTACCTTTCTCACCTACTATGTATCATTAATTTCTCTTTTCTGCTCAGAAATTGTTATGTCAGGGATTTTTCAATATTTATAGCTGCTGTTTTCTTTCAATATTTCCACTATTATATGTAGGAGAGACTCAAATGTGCATTGTCTGTGTATAGAGTTAAATGTATTGTGTAATGGGATTGTCTGTGTTAGCAGAACAGGACTGGTTTTCATAGTTCCTCCCGCTCCCCTCCCCCACCACTCAGCTCCCAAATAAATATATAGGCAATTTTTTGTGCTTAGGAATGCACAAAAAAGGATAAGTCCTCCCATTGGGAGTCAACAAAGTCTGGAATATTAGGGTGAGACAGGAGCTCCCCCTGCCCCCATATCAAGGCTAAGCAAGGTGTTCTTCTGCAGGGAATGTGTTCCAAAAAGCCCTTTCATACTACTAGGGATAAATCCTGGTCCCACTGCCAGAAGCCTCACAAACTGCTCCTGACACACAATTGAGTTCGTTCAGAGGACTTAGTGCAGTTCCATTTATGTTCCCCAGCTGTTATTCCAGAGTCAGTAAGCTCTCAAATGCTCTGGTTAGCTGTCTTTGTGGGTTTCCCCACTATGATCTAGAAATTTTTGCTCATATAATTCCTTTACTCTCTCTTAGACTTGACTCCAGTACCTCAGTCCAGAGCCTAGCTGTGAATCTCTGTATCAGCTTCCATCAGTTGCTGGATGAATGTTCTTTTATAACAATTAGGGTGGTCATCAATTTGATTAGAGGGAAGGTCAGTTCAGGTACTCTCTCCACTATTGCTTGAAGTCTTGGCTGGGGTTATGCTTTTGGATTACTGGTAGTTTCCTGTCACCTGGTTTCTCCCTAGCTCCAAAATGATTTCCACTTTCAAGATGTCTATTTCATTCTTCTCTCTCTGTCCATTATTTAATTCTACCATCCTGTTTCCTCATGTTCTCCTCCCACATCACCTTACCACCTCATGATGCTCCCAGTTTACTAGCAGAACTTATCTATTTCTACTTCCGAAGAGTATTCATAAATGTCTCCCTTAGGACATTACCTAACTTCCCCTGGGGTGAAGAAACATAACACAGGACTTTGCCAATAGGTTTTGCTTTGTTAATAGGCAGGAAATTGTTACATTGCTACTTTTTACTTGGAAGATAAATAAGGTATATTTTCTTTATGATATCTAACCTGGATTTTTAATCCCTGATAATCTAGGGACTTCATTTGAGTTAATAATAATCTATTAATCCTTAGGAAACTAGACAAAACAAACACACATGTTCAGAAAAAAGCTTTTTAAGATAATGTCTATAGTTTGATTATAATCTATTATTTTGATGTAATATTACAGTATATTATAATTATTATATAATAAAATTATAAAAATTTTATATAATTATTGTAACTGTAATATACTAAAATGGTAACTTGATTATAGTAATAATAAAGTTTTTAAACTGACAGAACTTTATGTGTTGGATACTCAGAGAGATAAGAACAAAGCATCAATAAAGCAATATACTCACCCAGCTCATAACAAAAGTAACAAACTCAATATTAAAATATTATCAGCACTATATTTTTACCAAGAAGAAAATAAGTTTTAGATATATTAATAAATATTGTATATGTTTGAAAGTTTCCACTTTGCAAAAATATGTGAATTTGTACTATGAAATATTAAATTGAATGCCACAATGTTATATGAAATATATGTAACTCATTATATTTTATTGTTGGGTCCGTAGATTTATAGACATTTATGACAGTTTGTATTTGAATGATACCTTCTAGCGCTTATCGCTAACAACAGAATGAGTCCAATAGAATGCAGAGTATTTGGGGGAATGACAGTAAGTTATTAGGGTTCAATATCATATAACTATGTCTTGAAAAAAGTTATATAAATAATGTGTAAAATACTGTGAAGGGAAAATAATTAGTGAGGAGATTCATATGCCATAAGCAATCTTAGGTGTAATTATTACACAATGATGCAGCCACCAATTATCTCTAGATCAAACTCTAATTTTAAATTTGTTCAGATGACAATTTGTTTAAAACATTACTTTTTTTCTTTTCTTTCTCAAAATTCTTGCATTATCCTTCCCTTCTCATCTTCAAATTCGTGGCCTCTTTTTTTTCACTGTATGATAATTCATGCACATATAGATCAGGATATGCATATATTTACAAGACAAATTCTAGTTTGTATTTAATGAAAACTCAGAGTCAGAAATTGGGTAAAAGTTGTAATATTACAGAGAAGAAACAGAACATGGTCAAATCTTACCCAGCCAAATTTTCAGGGTAAAAGCTATCTTCCATGTTCTTTGGCCTGGCTCCTTGTTGCTTCTACAGAATACCACACCCTCTGTCTATGCCTCCTTAAATATCTTCTGGGTTTAAATCTGCATCATAATCCTAGAGTTAGGATTAAAAGTGTGAGTTACTAATGTTTGGTAGTTAGTCCTCGAAATCATAGAAACACAGAAAGAGTCTCTGGAGTAATGGGATTAAAGATATAGGTCACTACTCAGTCGTTCCCATCCTGGGAATAAAGATTTGAGTTATCACTCTCTGACTCTCTTAGCTTGACTGTAGATGAATCTGTTCTCTGATATTCCAGACTGATTTTTTTAAGTAAAAAATATATTATCATATATATTTATGAATATAGCCTTCTAACACCATGTAATGTTATTGATATTTAACTTTACAGAGCCAGCAGTTTGACATTGAATAATCAATCATTGTCTTATTCCCTGAGAAAGTCATCTATACTTTCCCCAGAATTCCTGTGTTGCATCTTGTTACTTGTGTAGGATTAAAGCCTGGGATGCTTTTCTCTAACCAGTTTGCATGATCATTTCTGACATCTTTGTTCACCTCATGTTTGCTCAGGACATCAATCATACCTTATGAGTGTAGGTTCTGATATGACACTCAATTTTTCATTTTAAAATCTCATAAAAATATTTTGATCATGTTTTTCTCATCCTTCTGAAACTTCAAAATCCTTCCAATCAACTTTATGTTCTATATCTCCCTCTCCCTATCTTAGATTCTCCCTCATCTGCATCACATACAAAACAAAACAATAGAATATCTAACAGAGCCAGGTATTGTGATGGCATACACCTTTAATTCTAGGAATAAAAATGTTGAACCAAAGATAGTTGGGAAGAAAGAGAGGATGGACACTTCTATTTTTTGGGTGAGGATGGAGAGACTTGGGGTTGGAGGATTTATGGAGACAGGCCTGAGGAATTGGCTGGGTGAGAAGTAGATGTGGTTTGTTTCTCTTCTCTCTGATATTTCAGCTTTTCCCCAACATCTGATTCTGAGTTTTTATTTTAATACCACATAAACTTCAAGTAATAGTCTTCCAAATATGAAAGATAGCTATATCCAACTGTAATAACAGGGTTACATATTTTATTTTATTTTTAGTTGAATCAATTTTCCTAATATATTCCCACGCATGACCTTGAACTCCTGATACTACAACCATTTGCCCCTCAATGCTGAGGTGGCAATCATGTACATGTGCCCAGAAGTTGTCATAAAGACCAGTCTTGGCCTAGTGTTGCCTCTGTGTTTCCATGCTGTTGGAAAAAGGAAATTCAGAAATTGATTATAATCAATTATTGGTTGATGGCCATATGCCATGGTATACATATAGAGGTCAGAGGAAGCCTTTCAGGAGTCTGTTCTCTTGGGTTCCAGAAATGGAACTCAAGTCTTCAGGCTGGGAGCCAGTGCCTTTCCTCCTGAACCTTCTGGGAGTTGCTGGACAAGGGAGTTAGTTCTGAAAGGCCATTTGATGCACTGAGGTTTCAGCAGTTTTCTTCAATGAAGGCACCACTGTTTTCTGCTTGGAATTTTGTTGCTCTTTGACAGTTGTGAGGGTCAGGTTGGCCTGAAACTCACAGAAATTCTCTGCCTCAGCTTCTGAAGTGCTAAGATCAAGAGTGTGCATTCCATGCAGGATGACAGAAGTCTATTAATAAAGTTTTATTGGTTGACACTCATTTCATCCTGCTTTGCTATTGACTTGCACAGTTTGAGACAAAGTGTCCATCTGTTTCTGGATGTTCCCAAAGTCCTTGATCAAACCATTGTCTGATCTGAGCTTCTCCATATGGATGACTACAGGTTTCCAATATCCACTTCAACTTGTTCTCATGTGCAACTTGTTCTCATATTCTTGTGGAGTGCTTTTATTTTGTGTTTGGCTTTTATTTTGCTATTTATTTTTAGACAAATCTTACTATGTTGTCTTTGATTAGCCTGAAACTCACCACACACTGAAGCACACCCATACATTAAAACATACCCTGAATCCTGGCATTGGTGGTACACACCCTTAATCCCAGCATAGACAGAGGCAGACAGATCTCTGTGAGTTTGAGACCAGTCTGGTCTACAGAGATAGTTCCAGGAAAGTGAGGGCTGTTACACAGAAAAGCCCTGTCCCGAATAACTCCCCACACAAAAAGAAACAAACACATACATAGACGCTAAAATCACACACATTAAAATATAGACATGCATAAATATGTTCATGTAAATACACATATAAAATAAGTCAATCTATCAAGCAATGAAATATTGGCTTTCTATTTTAGTGCTTGTGTTTTCCCATGATAGGTCTGGTTCAATCGATCTCCAGTAGAAAAAAAAAATCAACCATTAACAAGATTTAGTGGTTAGAGAGTCATTGGACCAATCAGATAGATGCTTTTAGTAGGGGCTTTTAGGAAGTGGCAAAGAAGAAGGTATATAAAAAGCTCCGAGGACACCTAGTGGAACTTCAGAGTCCTGGAGCTTAGAGGCACTGTCTGACCCTGCTGGGGAGAGGGGTCTTGTAACTAGTGCCCATATCAGACAAGTCACTCACCTCTATCAGGGACATGCTGGTCTAGCCTTATCACCAACTAAGCTACATTTACAGATGATTGCTTTAAAATGAAATCAGATGAAACAATTTAATATTTCTAGATGATGTGCAGTTTTGTTTAATAACAAATGACAATTAAACAGGAGTTTAGGTTCTTTGGCTCATTTAAAATTTTAGAGACAGACTCAAAATAGGCAAGACTGACCTTGAATTCTATATCCAATGGCTCTGTCCACTTTTCTAGTTTCTCTCTCTCTCTCTGTCAATGTCTCTCTCTCTCTCTCTCTCTCTCTCTCTCTCTCTCTCTCTCTCTCTCTGTGTGTGTGTGTGTGTGTGTGTGTGTGTGTGTGTATATGTGTGTTTCGAGACAGTTTTTCTGTGTAGCTTTGAAGCCAGTCCTGAAACTTGCTCTGTAGACCAGACAGTCCTTGAACTCTCAGAAATCCATCTGCCTCTCAAGTGCTAAGATTAAATGCCTACACCACCATCACCTGGCCCTTGTGACCTCTTAAATGATGTTTCACAGATTATGAGAGTTTGAAGTTGTATGAACTGAGCATTCCTCCTAACTGTATTATATAAACTGTCCTGTGGATGGATTATGAGCACAAGCCCTAAGTCCCAGCTAGTCTGGGAAGGAAGGCTGTCAGAACATAGTTGCTTCAGCTTTGTTTGTTTGAGTAGACAGTGTCTGAGTGTGAATATATATGATCCAGGTTACATATAGAATCCACACCTAGACCCTGAGCACAAAAAAAAATCACATTCCAGACTGTACTTGACTGCATGAACAGACCATATCTCTACATAAAATCAAAGAATATTGTAGTGATATATTGTATATTTAATAAAAATAGTCTGAAATATCAGAGAACCAGCCACCCAGAGACCAAGCCAGGAAGGCCAGAGAGTGATGACTCCCGACTTTAATTTAATCACATCACTTAAGAGACAGAGATCCACCTGGATATCAGTGAGTTCAAGTCCTAAGAAGCAGGCAGTGATAGCTAACACCTTTAATTCCAGATTTAAGAGAGTTGAATCAAGAAGTAATATAGCTGGAGAGGGAAAGAAATATAAGGCAAGAGAATGAGAAGTTTAGCCTTGCTGTCTGAGCAACCAGTCAGTCTGAGGCCACATGACGATAGAACTAACCCTGTTCGGCCTGAGAAGTTGGCTGGGTAAAAATTGGCTGTGGTGCCCATAGGTTTCGGTTCCACTCCCAGGACCAAGTGCTGTCTGCAGAGTCCCAGGGCACTCTGGAGCAGGGGCAGATAAACTCCGACGGTCACTATACCCACAGCTCCTGCTGAGGGAATTTGCACAGCTACCCACTGCCACCTCAAACCAAGCAAACCAACAACTACAGGGGTCTCTGAAGGACAGACTCAGACCCTGACCAGAGAGGTGTCAGGAGGCACACAAACCTGAGTGCCACAACTGAACAGGAGCCATCTAATCATGAACCACTGAAGTCATGGGCAAACGTCAGTGCAAAAAATTACATAATAATACAAAGGACAACATGGTAACTCCAGAAGAGAGTGGCGATCTTACAAATACAAGACCTGAACTGAGCAATGAAGAGGAAACAGAAGGAAGCAACACCAAAAAGTCTTTTTTGATGATCACTGAAGCTCTAAAAGAAGATATGAAAAAAAGCCTTAAAGAAATAGAAGAAATTACAAACAAAAATTTGGAAGAGATGAACAAATCTATGAAAGAAACATGCCAGGAACTAAAAGCTGAAATGGAAGCAATAAAAAAGGCACAAAATGAGGCAAAGATGGAAATAGAAAACCTGAAGAAAAAAGCTGGAACCACAGATACAAGCATAACAAACAGAGTTCAAGAGATGGAAGATAGAACCTCTGAAGTGGAAGACTCAGTAGCTCAAATAGACATATCAGTAAAGGAAATAGTAAAACTAAAAAAGCCATAACTCAAAATGTTCAGGAAATCTGGGACACCATGAAAAGACCTAATTTGAGAATAATAGGAATAGAAGAAGGAGAAGAATACCAGCTCAAAGGCACAGATAATGTTTTCAATAAAATCGTAGAAGAAAACTTTCCTAACCTGAAGAAGGAAATGCCTATAAAGATACAAGAAGCTTACAGAACACCAAATAGATATGATCCCAAAAAAAAGTTAGCGCGCCACATTATAATCAAGCCACAAAACATACAGAACAAAGAAAAAATTTTAAGAGCTGCAAAAGAAAAGGGTCAACTCACATATAAAGGCAGACACATCAGAATAATGGCTGACTATTCAGTGGAAACGATGAAAGCTAGAAGGGCTTGGTTAGAAGTTATACAGATGCTAAAAAAACATGGCTGCCAAACTAGAATACGATACCCTGCAAAATCATCAATCACCATAGATGGAGTAAACAAGGTATTTCAGGACAAAGTGAGACTGAAAGAATATCTATCTACCAATCCAGCACTACAGAGAGTATTAGAGGGAAAACTACAACCTAAGGACCCCAGATACACCCATGAAATCACAAACAATAAATAAGTCCACAGAAGAATACCCTACAGAAGGAAATACAAACAAGTTGCCAACAAAAATGGCAGGAAATATGAATCAATGGTCACTAATTTCCCTTAATATCAATGGTCTCAGCTCTCCTATAAAACGTCACACACTAACAAGATGGATACAGCAACAGAAGCCATCCTTCTGTTGCCTACAAGAAACACACCTCAACTGCAAAGACAGACACAGGCTTAGAATAAAGGGTTGGGAAAAGATTTTCCAGTCAAACGGTCCTAAGAAACAAGCAGGGGTTGCAATCCTAATATCTAACAAAGTAGACTTTAAGCTAAAAGCAATTAAAAGGGACCAAGAGGGTCACTACCTATTCATCACAGGAAAAATTGGTCAAGAGGAGATTTCAATCTTAAATATTTATGCCCCTAATATAGGGGCACCTACATATGTAAAAGAAACACTGCTAAAGCTCAAATCCCACATCAGTTCTTACACTCTAATAGTGGGAGACTTCAGTATCCCACTTTCAACCCAGGACAGATCAACCAGACAGAGCCTCAACAGAGAAATAAGGAGTCTAAATGAGGTTATGATGCAAATGGATTTCATAGATATCTACAGAACCTTGCACCCAAAGGCAAAGGAATATACATATTTCTCAGCTCCTCATGGAACTTTCTCCAAAATTGACCACATAATTGGTCATAAAGCAAATATCAGCAGATACAAAAAAGTGGAAATAATCCCTTGTAACATATCAGACAACCAGGGCCTAAAGTTAGAGTTCAACAACATCAAAACCCAAAGAAAGCCCACCAACTCATGGAAACTAAACATCAATCAGCTGAACCATCTCTGGGTCAAGGAAGAAATTAAGAAAGAAATCAAAGTCTTCCTAGAATTTAGTGAAAATAAATCCACAACATACCCAAACTTGTGGGACATAATGAAAGCATTCTTAAGAGGAAAATTCATAGCACTAGATGCCTATATGAAAAACCAAAACCTTGAAAAATCCCACACTAGAGACCTAATAGTGCAGCTGAAAGCCTTAGAACAATTAGAAGCAAACTCATCTAGAAGGAGTAGACGGCAGGAAATAATCAAACTTAGAGCTGAAATCAATACAATTGAAACAAAAAGAACAATACAAAGAATCAACGAATCTAAGAGTTGGTTCTTTGAGAAAGTTAACAAGATAGATAAGCCCTTAGCCAAACTATTCAAAAAACAGAGAGAGAGTGTCCAAATCAACAAAATCAGAAATGAAAAGGGGGACATAACAACAGACCCCCAGGAAATACAGAGAATTATCAGGGCATATTTTGAAAATCTGTATTCTACACAAATGGAAAACCTAGAAGAAATGGACAGCTTTCTAGACAGGTACCAACTACCAAAATTAAATGAAGATCAGATTAATTACCTAAACAGGCCTATAACCCTTAAGGAAATTGAAGCTGTCATTAAAAACTCCCCAAAAATAAAAGCACTGGTCCAGATGGTTTCAGTGCAGAATTCTACCAGACATTCAAAGAAGAATTGCTACTGTTACTCCTCAAACTATTTCACACAGTAGAAACTGAAGGAATATTGCCAAATTCCTTTTATGAGGCCATAATCACCCTAATACCCAAGCCACTCAAAGACACAACAAAGAAGGAGAATTACAGACCAAATTCCCTCATGAATATTGATGCGAAAATTCTCAACAAAATTTTGGCAAACCGTATACAACAATGCATAAAAGATATCATCCACCATGACCAAGTAGGCTTCATCCCAGAAATGTAGGGCTGGTTTAACATACGAAAAATTGTAAATGTTATCCATCATATAAACAAACTAAAGGAACAAAACCACATGATCATATCCTTAGATGTGGAAAAAGCCTTGACAAAATCCAACACTCCTTTATGATTAAAGCCCTGGAGAGATCAGAAATACAGGGAGACTACCTAAATATAATTAAGGCGATTTACAAGAAGCCGACAGCCAGTATCAAACTTAATGGAGAAAAACTCAAAGCAATCCCACAAAAGTCAGGAACTAGACAAGGATGTCCTCTCTCCCCTTATCTATTCAATATAGTTCTCAAAGTTATAGCTAAAGCAATGAGAACTAAAAGAGATTAAGGGCATACAAATTGGGAAAGAAGAAGTGAAGCTATCTCTATTTGCAGATGATATGATTGTATACATAAGTGACCCACAAAATTCTTCCAAAGAACTGCTACAGCTGATAAACACCTTCAGCAATGTAGCAGGATACAAGATAAACTCAAAAAAATCAGTAGCCCTTCTATACGCTAAAGATAGAAGAGCTGAAAAAGAAATAAGGAAAACATTACCCTTCATATTAGCTACAAATAGTATTAAATACCTTGGAGTAACTATAACCAAAGAAGTAACAGACCTATTTGACAAAAATTTTAAATCATTGAAGAAAGAAATTGAAGAGGATATCAGAAAATGGAAAACTCTCCCATGTTCCTGGATTGGTAGGATCAACATAGTAAAAATGGCAATTCTACCAAAGGCAATCTACAGATTCAATGCACTGCC
>PVIH01007631.1:0-49117 GCA_004025045.1 Sigmodon hispidus | reverse complement strand
TTCAATTTCATTTGGGATAACAGGAAAGCCAGGATTGCCAAAACAATTTTACTCAACAAAAGAAACTCAGGAGGTATCACCATCCCTGACTTCAAGCTATACTATAGAGCTACAGTAATTAAAACAGCCTGGTACTGGCAAAAAACAGACTTGTGAACCAATGGAATAGAGTTGAGGATCCAGACATTACCCCAAAAACCTATGAAAACCTGATCTTTGACAAAGAGGCCCAAAACATTCAATGGAAAAAAGATAGTATATTTAACAAATGGTGTTGGCATAGCTGGAAGGAAGTGTATAGAAAAATGCAAATAGATCCGAGCCTGTCACCCTGCACAAAACTCAGATCCAAGCGGATCAAAGACCTCAACTTAACCCCAACCACTTTGAACTTGATAGAAAAGAAAGTGGGAAATACACTTCTACAAATGGGCACAGGCCACCACTTCCTAAATATAACACCAGTGGCACAGGAAATAAGACCAACAATCAATAAGTGGGATCTCCTGAAGCTGGGAAGCTTCTGCAAAGCCAAGGACACTGTCAATAGGACAAAACACCAGCCTACAGAATGGGAAAAGATTTTCACCAACCCTTCAAGTGATAGAGGACTGATCTCTAAGGTATATAAAGAGCTCAAGAATTTAGAGCCCAAAATCTTGAATAACCCTATCAAATAATGGGGTTCAGATCTAAAAAGGGAATTCTCAGCAGAGGAACTACGAATGGCTGAAAGGCACCTGAAAAAGTGCTCTTCATCTTTAGCCATCAGAGAAATGCAAATCAAAACAACTTTGAGATACCACCTAACACCTGTTAGATTGGCTAAGATAAAAGGCACAGATGACAGCATATGTTGGAGAGGATTCGGATCAAGGGAACATTCCTACATTTTTGGTGGGAGTGTAAGCTTGTTCATCCACTTTGGAATGCAATATGGTGGTTTCTCGGAAAATTGAAAATCAATCTCCCCAAGGACCCAGCAATACCACTTCTGGGTGTATACCCTAAAGAGGCACATTCACACTCCAAAGATATTAGCTCAACTATGTTCATAGCAGCATTATTTGTAATAGCAAGAACCTGGAAACAACCTAGATGTCCCTCAACTGAAGAATGGATTAACAAACTGGGCTACATCTACACAATGGAATACTACTCAGCAGTAAGAAAAAATGATATCCTAAAATTCGCAGGCAAATGGATGGATTTGGAGTATATCCTCCTGAGCGAAGTATCACAAACTCAGAGAGATAAGCAGGGGATGTACTCACCCACTAGTGATCTCTAAACAAACAAACAAGAAAAAAAGCCAAACATGCCCAAGCGGCAAACCACAACCACTGAAGAGCTTGGGATCAGAAACACCCTGGACTGTCCCTTCAAACCCCACTCCAACTATAGGAACACCAGACTCACTCTTGAGGGAAGGGGGACAAAACTTGATTTTGCCAGGAGTGGAGACTGATCCAAGCATTATTGGGTCAGTGGGACCATAGGACTGTCTGCTCCCTGTCCAGGGAGGGGATGGGGAGTTGCAGAGAAGAAAAATGACCAGATGTGGTGGGTGGGGGAAGGGACCTTGAATAAGGATATACAGGGATGGAAAAAAAAATTCAGAGGGAAAGCTGAACACAAAGTAAATATATGTATATCAATCTTTTTTGCATTACCACCCTTGATAAGCCATGCTTATGATTCTTATCCTCTTTATAGTTATTGTTAAGTCTTCTGCATTTTAAATTATTTTTTTCTGTTTTTTTGATAAATACAAAATAAAGAAGGAAAAAAAAAAAAAAGAATTGACTGTGGTTTGTTTCCTATCTCTAATCTTCCAGCTTTTCCCCAGAATCTGGCTACTGGTTTTTATTATAACACTAAATATAATTTCTTCAACACAAAATGAAATAGATAACCTGAAAATGTGGCTGAATGGTAGAGCACGTGGGTATTTCAGAAATTTTCCTCAGCTCCCAGAAGGGATCAGTTTGTTGAAAGCACAAAAAGGGTGGGTGAGGCATGTGACATCATTGTATTTTCTTGAAAGCCTAGAAATATGGTCAATGCCTTTTTAGTCTGCATACTTGTGAATGAACCAATAAACCTTCTAATTTCTAGGGACATCAGAAGAGCAGGTGGGACAATGTTAGGTTGTGCCTGTGTGGGAGCTTACGAGAGAATCCACATGCTGAGAGATGGAAATTTGACTGTGACACTTGTCAACACCAGGTGGCATAATAGAGCACTGTCCCTTATGATTGTCAGACCCAGGGCTCAGACTCTAGGGTTCCTGCAATGTGTGAGAAGTAGGAACTTCCAAAACATAAGCTGAAAATATGTCTCTTAAACGCTTCACAGATTCCTTCTTACCGAAGATCTACCAGATGAGCATCTGGAACACACCTACACTCTTTCAGCTGGCCATACAGAACCTGCTGAGGGACCAGGTTTTGACTTTCTATGACTTGGAGTACCTGTCCATCACTTTCTTCCCTTCACTTTTCAAGGAGGCCTACACTGGTAGACACATGGAGATACTGAAGGTAATGGTGGCAGCCTGGCCCTTCCCCTGCCTCCCTGTGGGGTCCCTGATGAAGACCCCCAATGTGGAGGCTTTGCAAGCTGTTCTAGATGGCATTGATATGCTGCAGACACAGAAAGTTCATCCCAGGAGGTGGAAGCTTCAAGAACTTGACTTGAGGAATGTGCACCAGGATTTCTGGAATGGATGGATTGGAACACTGGAAGGAGCCTGCTTAACAGAAGACTGAAAGTGAGAAGCAAGTAGGAAAAGGCCTTCCTAAACATTCACGGCGGCAGCTCTTGAAGATGGTCACTGAACTTACCCTCAGTTTCCACCTGAAAGAGCACCAAAGGTGCTTGTTGCAGTGGGTCCAGCACAGAAAAGGCACTATGTGCCTCTGCTGTCTGAAGATGAATATTTGCCTCTTCCCTGTGGACATTGTCAAGGAGGTCTTGAACATTTTCCAGCCAGACTGTTTTGAGGAACTGGAACTCTCCACAAACCAGGTTCTGTTCTTCCTGGATCACTTTGCACCTTGCCTTGGCCGTATGAGAAATCTGAGAAAATTCTGTCTAACTCACATCTACTTCACCACAGACAACGTTGTAAATCCTTTGGCAGATATGGAGAAGAAATGGGCTGTGAAGTTTCTTTCTCACTTTTCCAAACTCAACTGTCTCCAGCATCTCTGTATTGATGGGGTCAACTTTCCCTCTAAGCACATGAAACAGGTGTTCAGATGCCTGAAGACCCCATTGGAATCCTTCTCTATCAGTCTGTCGGCTTTCACAGTCATACTAGAAACACTTGTCACAGTGTCGGAGCTCTGTCCATTGAAACACCTGAACCTCAGTGGTGTAGTGTTTGCCAAGTCACATTGTACACATTTCCGAGTTCTAGAGAATGTAGCAGGCACTCTACAGACCCTGGAGTTAGAGCATTGCAGGATGGAAGACTCTCAACTCAGTGACATCTTGCCTGCCCTGAGCCAGTGCTCCCAACTCACCAGGGCCAATTTTTATGATAATGACTTCTCCACTTCTGTGCTGAAGAACCTTCTGAAAAGCATGGGCAACTTAAACAAGTTGACTGTTGAGCTGTACCCTGCCCCTCTAGAATGCTATGATCTCCTGGGTAATATCCTAGTAGAGAGATTTACCCAACTATGTCCTGAGCTCAGGGATATACTCATTGGCAAAAGGAAGTCCAAGACAATAATAACCTTTGGCACACATATCTGCCTTGAATGTTGTAAGTGCTGTGTTTATGACATGGAGACCCAGCTTTGTCCATGTTGGCAATAAATAGGAAAAGGTTGCTTCTGGGGAAAAAAAATAGAAAAAAATGACAATCAGGACAAGCCAAAAAGAAACAAGACAAAAATGTAAAACAAACAAACAAAACAAAAGAAACCCTTCCTTGGCAAAGCTATTTTGTAATCATTCTTCTTCTATTCCATACTTCATGTAGAAACTGGAAATAAGGTTTTTTTGTTTGTTTGTTTTTTCCTTTGTATAGAATAAAGTCTCATTATTTTGTCTATGTATCCTATTGTTCAAACTCCATTCCCCTTCCTGACCCCTCCTGGTCACTCTCTCTTCTTCACATCTCCTCATTTTCTCCCCAGAAAGGGCAGGAGGTCCCTAAGTGACTTAGTTGAGCATCCCCCAGACATTCAAAGAAGAACTAATACCAATACTCCTCAAACTCTTCCATACAGTAGAAATTGAAGGAATATTGCCAACTCTTTCTATGAGGCCACAATAACCCTAATACCCAAGCCACTCAAAGACACAACAAAGAAAGAGAATTATAGACCAGATTCCCTCATGAATATTGATGCAAAAATTCTTAACAAAATTCTGCCAAACCGAATACAACATATAAAAAATATCATTCACCATGACCAAGTAGGCTTCATCCCAGAAATGCAGGGATGGTTCAACATATATAAAACTGAAAATAAGTTTTCTAAACCTATGTGTGTGTGTGTGTGTTTTTCCATTGTGTTTATTTTGACAATTATTCATGGTAAAGCTAACCTTAGTTTCTTGACTGATTTAAATTTGTACAATGTTTTTAAACCCTATTTCTTTTGACCCATTTGTTTGAATTCCTTTCTCACTGGATGTGATTGTATTGTGTTTATCATGAAGACAAAATGTTGAACTGTTTCAATTGTACAGAGAGTGCTGATGACTGTTAGCACAGACTTTCACTGAAGATCTCCAGATCTGTAACTCTTTGTGTCTGACACATCAGTTTGTTTATTAGTAACTTTAGTTTAGCAGAGCTGTAAACTCTAAACAAATACTATCCCATGTTCAAAGAAAATAATTCATCAAAGAAAATATTTCTATCTGTATTTTTTGTGAGTTATCTTTGTGTTTGGGGCAGGTAGATTCAGTATTTATTTATTTTAATTGGTCTTATGAAATATTTGCTTTTCTGTGTCTGTCTTAGCTCATTTATCATGTTCTTTGTAAGACTATACAAGCTACCAAACATTTCAAATTAATTTACCCTTAAGATTTGCAATATCTACTGACATTCTATTTATTAATTCTAGAATGAATATTTTAACAATTTTCAAATCTTGGCTAATACACATATTATAATGAATGTGAAAATACTAATATAACTAAGATTCTAATATCAGCACATATGGATAGATTTACAAAAGGAGATGTTTCAAATGATAAAATAGATAGGTATATAAATAAGCAAGTAAAATTATAGTTAAACAACAGCATTTCCTGACAATTTGTTTATAACCTCTAGACATCTCATTAGACTATCAAATTATTCAGGTGCAATCACTAATTTACTTAGAAAATCCATAGGGAAAAGAGCTTCTGTCATTTCAAAAATGCATAAATTGAACTAGAAAACCTCATTTTTAAGAACCACACTGGGAATTCAAGACAGTGATTTCACACAGGTAAAAGAGTGTGACATAGCCATTTATGTCAGTAGTTATTTCACATATTGTCAAGTTTCAGCCTTTCCTAACAATATCTAGTGACCATTTTGAATGTCAATTATGTGCTTTCTAATTTTCCTATGAATCCCTCAGTTTTTCTCTATGTTAATTTTTAATCTAAAGGATGTCAATTCATTTAAGCATCTGTGGAAATTACTCAGAAATATTATCATATCAAGCATTTTAATATGTATATATATCATAGATCTATTGTTTTACCCATTATTTATTAGGTTTTCAAAAATCAAGTATAAGGTATATTGTTTTGTATATGCTAGTAAGAGTTTTAGGTGAATTTGTAAGATTTAAATTTGTATATATTTTATTAAAATATGTCATATATAAGTAACTTAATGAGATGGACTTTGATTTAAACATAAGTTGATTGCTCTGATAGGTTAATGACAGAATTTGAAATTCAAAAGTCCATATTGCATTCATGTGTCTTACTCTCATATTTTTTGCCTCAGAATCTCTAAAACAATAACATTTATATTTTTATAAATATATAGATGTAATTAATATCACTATTATTCAAGAGGTAAGCAAAATCTTCAAGTCATCGTACTTGTGCCTAGCATTATATATGCATGAGATGATTTTTTTTAGCTTTATGGTTATCAATTTTTTTATACTCTAATAATAATTTGTTTCAAGTTTTGACTCTGTAAAGATCATAACTTTGAAAAAGATATTTGTTTCTTGTATTGACTCTTAAATCTCTAGATAGGAAATAGCTTTCACTATCATTTTAAAAATATGTTTTGCAGTTTCTTTTTAAGTTTTCAGCATTGCAAAATAAAGCAATAAGATGTAAACAAAGCATTTGTTTAAGGCATTTACTTGTTATAGAGCAATTTGTTTTTTCATATATGGATGATATGTGTGGCTATAATCAACATTTAAGTGAGCAGAGTAAATTAAATTTAATATTTTCAAATAACTCTGTGAAGCATTTTTCCTTTATGCTGATTTATAAATTACACAAACAATTATTTCCAGCACCCTCACTATGAACTGCCTTACTTGTAAGCTTTTTTCATTTAGTCATTGCTGGAGCTTACAATAGTCAACAAAACTGAAAATTTCTACTTCTATATATTTCTAATCTAAGGAATGTGTTCATATTCATATCATGATTTTAGAAGTTACTTCCAATGTGTTCTGAATTATATTTGCCAAAATTTATGTACATAATACATAGGAAGATTTCAAATCATATAAAAATATGCATTTAAAATTTTATTTAATTTTATATTTATAGTTGTACCTACTACATAAAATATGTAGAATATGAAGTATTATATTTCATTATAAACCACATGTTTCTTTTTTATTTATACAAGAAAAATGTTGAGTCTTAATTATAAATCAATACTAAAAGCCATTCTTCCTAATTTTCTCAGACAACTTTATATGATTGTAAGTTCTTGACTATAATATACAAATAAATTTATCAAAATTATATTGAAATACTTCCTTAAAGAAAAGTTTATAAGACCACACATTTATATAACATATATTATCTACTTAATTATAACAAATACTCTAGAAGCAACTGAAACACAGCACCCAATCCCACATTACTCTTGGAATTTGTGAAGACAAAGCCTGGAATAGGTCCAATGAAAAACAAGATGTTTGACATAATTCCTCAACTAATTTCTAACTATTATTTTAGATCAGTAAGGAGTTCCTAAGTGATCAGTGGGATGTACAGTCACTCTTGTGAACACAATCTCTTTGTGGTAAGTTCATGCCCTATTTAAAAATGCAAATCAGTATACAAATGTGACTTTTGAGAGTATATTGGGAAATAATAGATACAATATAGCATAAAATTCTTTTTGATTTCTTCAAAACAAAAAGAAGCATGCCACGTCTCTATGTTAAGATACACACACACACACACACACACACACACACACACACATATATATATACTTTTTGTTTTCTTCATATAAATTCAATTTATTTTGAACTTCTACATCTATTTAATATCTTTTACAACTTAACACTTTTAGCAACTGTATCTGTAAGTATAAGAATTTCATAATTCAGTTTTAAAACAGATTTGGTAGATTTTTAATATTTTTAGCTGCTCTTACAGGAAAATTAGTATAAATATTACGAGATATTACTAAATGTATTTTTGCATGAAACTATGTATTTATAATTATGTAGATTATATATTATAGATGAAGAATAAGAAGTTTAAATAAGAGCAATAAACTTTGGTGTAAGTGGCATCTAATGTTTTTAACATATTAAAACTTTAGTATATATGACAATAAATTACATGTCCAATAACTATATCCAAAAATCTTTTATATTTGTTGTCTACTTTTTTATCTACGTAGGTTTGTGAATCTTGACATTAGTAAAATGTCACACTAACTATTAGGAGCTAAATATTCAGTAAAATAGGATATCTTACATCCTACGTGAGTTGTCATTGAATCTAAGAGAAGATTTATCTGAAAGGAAAAAAATATTGTAAGCATTGAATTATGTTATTTAGTAACACAAATCTAGTTTAGAAACAATTTTGTAATCTGTATTTATTTCTGGTTTTAAAGACATATGGAGGTATGCTATACACGCATATTAAAAATATAATTTTAAATATTGAAAACTGAAAGAATTAAGCTTATTTTACATATAATAGTTGATAAAAATTTTCTGCAGTTAAAAATAGTTGAACTTTATTTTTGATGCTGATTTCTCTACTCAGAACAGGCTTTCTTATAAGCCAGAATGGAGACTCACAACCTTACAGTGGTGACTGAATTTATTCTGATGGGAGTAACTGACCACCCAGAGCTGCAGGCCCCATTGTTTGGACTGTTCCTTATCATCTATCTGATTTCACTGGTAGGCAACTTAGGCATGATCATCCTCACAATGGTGGATTCCAGACTGGAAACACCCATGTACTTCTTTCTTAGACATCTTGCTACTACAGATCTTGGGTATTCAACAGCTGTGGGACCCAAGATGTTAAAAAATTTTATTGTTGATCAAAACAGAATCTCGTTTAACTTTTGTGCTACACAGTTAGCTATCTTTCTTCTCTTCATTGCTTGTGAACTTTTTATTCTGTCTGCAATGTCCTATGATCGATATGTGGCCATCTGTAAGCCTCTGCTTTATATGGTCATCATGTCAAAAAGAGTTTGTTGGGTGCTGGTGGTAATCCCCTATCTTTACTGCACAACTGTGGCTCTTCTAATCACAATTAAGATTTTTACTTTGTCTTTCTGTGGTTACAATGTCATCAGTCATTTTTACTGTGACAGTCTCCCTTTGTTATCTTTGGTCTGCTCAAATACACAAGAAATTGAAGTGATAATGTTGTTCCTGGCAGCATTTAATTTGATTTCCTCTCTTTTGGTTGTTGTTGTGTCTTACCTGCTTATTCTCATAGCTATCCTCAGGATGAATTCTGCTGAGGGCAGACGCAAGGCTTTCTCCACCTGTGGCTCACACTTGACAGTGGTCACTGTCTTCTACGGGACTTTGATATTTATGTATGTGCAGCCCAAATCTAGTCATTCCTTTGACACTGACAAAATGGCTTCAATCTTTTATACCTTGATCATCCCCATGTTGAATCCTTTAATCTATAGCTTGAGGAACAAAGATGTAAAAGATGCCCTTCATAGAACAAGGAAAAAAATCACACAGTGTTTTCTTTTGGAATACAGATAGGATTTGAGTCCTTCAATCTTTGTTTACTACAAAAATGCTTAGCAAGTACAAAGGATCAAGATATAATTCAATATTAACATCCATCCTGTTAGTCAAACGTGTAAATGCCCTATATGAATTGAGGAAGAATACAACAGGCTTCATCCCACTTTACTGAAAAGGACTTGCTTGTATTTCTAATAATTCAAGATATGTGATCACACAAAATATTCTTAGAGTATAAAGATCACAATATTTGATGATATTGCTTTGTTCCATTTTGAAAGAACAGGAGTTGTAGAGCAGGGCTTAAATGGTGGTTGTATTCTTGACATTCATTGCATTTTTATGTAAACGTCTTCTTTAACTATTAGGATTCTCTCATTTCTATGAGTTGTGTCAAAATCTATCTTTATCACACAGAAAGATCCCCTGCTTTGCTTGTAAATCACCATAGATATTTTTTAATTGTCATATCCTGTAAAGAACATCTATGATTCTTCTTTTTCTCATCAACAACATTATTTTTAGCTATGATGCCTCTAATTCTAGTTTATCTAATGTATTCTGTCACTCAACTAACCTGTAGTAATGTTCTTTGTAGTGTCTATATTTTTTAAGTCAGTGTATATGTGACTGAGTGAATGTACAACTTCAGATAGATGTTAAAGTTCTTCTACCAAGCCTCATATAAATCTTCCTTTAATTTATTTATTTTTACTGGCTTAATTTTTATTGTTTATTGCTTGTTCTTTGTACATTATCTTATTCTATGAATCAAAATAATAAAAAGTTTAAATGTTGTGTTGTCTTTAATCTTGCATATAAAATCAGAATGCATGAACTGTATGTCATGTTGTTCTCTGATGAATGTAATTTCTTTATTCATCTGATGCAACAGTGAGCACACTATTGGATTCCGTACATTCATTGATGGTGCCAAATATGATATATTATGTTATTTATTATATTTTTGTAAAAGCAAATATAATTTCACAAATAAAAATGTGCTATATTTCTAACAAAACTACAACAATATGCATATTATATATACAAATATACATTTTTGTTTATTGTGAAAATTCCTCATACATATTCATTTTCATCCCTCAATGTTTACAAAAGTATTTCCTCAAGTTTCATTTCATTTTATTTACATAACATACTAAATATATCTATGACATGATCAATTGCTAAATAAGTGTTCCTTGGAATAATAAAAGTGTTTGAATTGTCACACTGAGATCTATTAATGAAGAGATAAAATAGGTAATTACACAATTGAATTTATTAGAATAAAATTATACAATAAAATGCTAAGTATACATAAGTCTGATATATTAAAAATAGTGCAATTTAGTAATAGAAGGTTCAACATGGAAAAGGAAAATAACACTATTCTCAATGATATCAATTAAATAATAAAGTATTTAAATTATTGCAATTTATCACATTTTACTTTTATCCATCAACCTTAGTAAATAGATAAAAATTATATTTCAGAGGTACATAAAAATTAGTAGCATCCACATTTGAAGAGACATTCAGAAATGAAAATGCCTCAATAACACATTTCTAATATAAATTATATCACTTTTGATAACACATCAAACTACAAACATCATGATGTTTAAAATTGGTCATATCAATCATTTTGAAAGTCATTTTGCATTTTATTATGTAAATTCATGTGT
The DNA here is from genome assembly GCA_004025045.1 of Sigmodon hispidus. Classification (NCBI taxonomy): domain Eukaryota; kingdom Metazoa; phylum Chordata; class Mammalia; order Rodentia; family Cricetidae; genus Sigmodon; species Sigmodon hispidus. The sequence goes on along the minus strand of PVIH01007631.1, from coordinate 38,226 downwards.
ATTGCAAAATGTTTTATAATGTTTTTTCTATAATATTTTTTATAAATAATAAACTAGAATTGAATGAACAATTACTTAATAACTAATTTCACTGAATTTCATAGTCTTTGCAATGGTTATTCAAAATAAAAATGCTCATTAGAACAAAAAACTTAAATTAGAGAAACTTAGGGTGTCTATTAAAATATAATCTGGGTTGAGTATACAACATAACAGTTATGTAATATTTTTCATTCCTGCGTATTATAACATTTGTGGTAGCACTTGCCATAAATGACTATTTTGGTAAAAACTCGTTTTGAGATATGTTTTAAACAGGGTTTATTTGGTGAAAATAGCTTATAAAATAGAGTCGGTTTTAGGAGAAGATGACAAGATGAGGTTGTAGCGCGCTGGAGCTTTTTTAAGGAAGATTTTTTATCTCTACGCCGTATATTTGAACTCTTGGGCAGCTGGAGCGAACTGTGTACTCGGTCGGGGAACTCTCGCAAGAGAATGACGACTTTTTGTCCTGGTCCCCTCCCTCGAAGGTCTACTTTTGGAATCTTTTTTAGTTAACCACGCCCCACTTGTCTCTAGTCCTATGACGCATATATATAGTTTCTGATTTCCCGCTACAAATGACAACACAAGTTCAATAACCAGAATTCACCAATGGATGAAGGAACGAACAGATTCCTGCAAGCTCTTCTCTGACTTTTATATGTTCACACTAGCACATTTCTCCACATAAAAACACACAATGCTACTAAGTAAACAAAAAAAATTGCCAAATATTTGTAAAAGTAATTTTCGGGACTGGAAAAATGGCTCAGTGGTTAAAATGCATACAGTTCTTGCCTAGGATTTGAGTTCTGTTTCAAGCACCTATGTCAGGTTGCTTACAACTAGCTCTAACTCTTGATTCTCAGGAACAAACGCCATTCTCCTTCCTCTGTACACACATGAACTCATGTGCACATATCTAAACACAGATTTGACCAGTGGGCTTCACTGTTTATTACACTTTTATTTCATTATAATTGGGTAGAATTTTTTGTTGTTGTTTCTTTTGGGGTTTGATTGGATTGTTGGTTTTTGTTGTTGTTGTTGAGAAAGAAGTTAAATTTCAGTGGGTGAGGGACAGAAAAATGTGACCAATACATATTTAATTTAAAAAATTTTGTCAATAATAAAAATATAATAAAAAATAATATTTGTGTATAATAGGAAAATGAAAAATTAAGTTTTCCTGAATAAAAATAACTTCTCCTGCCCAAATTAAATGTAGGTCATTTAATGAAATAATTAAGTATAGATAACTGAAATAAAATTTTAATAAATTTTATAGAAAATAAAATAATATAGTCCAATAATTTTTTTTCTACCAAACTTTAAAAGGTATATCCCTTAACTTTTAGAAGAGTTAAACAAATCACTACAGTATGACACAACTATAGAACTTTTTTAGTATATACAAACTGTGTAGCAAATGGGTTTTAAGTCTCATATACCTCTGTTTGCTCTTAGAGCAAAATAGTAGCTTTACATTCATTCTGTATTTAAAACTATCTAGACCACATGCTGTGGTCTTCATTTTCTGGCTGCTTGAATGTATTTGTGCCCCCACACATAAGCTAATAGAGAGTAACACTATTAGAAGATATGGCTTTGTTTGCATGAGTATGGCTGTGTTAAAGAAAATTTATCACTATAGAGGCAGGCTTTGGGCTTTTCTATGCTTGGGATACCACGCAGGGTGTCAGTCTATTTTCTGTGGCTTGCATATTAAGTTGCATCCAGCACTACATCTGCCTACATGCCACAATGTTCTCCACCATGAGGATAGTAGATTGAAGCTATGAAATTCTAAGTGACCAACTCCAATTAAATGTTTTCTTTATGAGTTTTCATGGTTATTGTGTCTCTTCACAACAATAAAAATCATAACTAAGACAGATCTACTTCCAAGGAAGAGATTCAATACTTTCACCTTAATACAGAGCACAACAAAAGAAACAATGAGTGAGTTGATGTAATAATTGCATCCTCCTGCTAACAGGATCATTAAGATACAAGAGTGGGCAGAATTCATGTTTCACCTGTGAAAAGCTGAGTGAGGACTTACTAATGAGATTTCCACTTGTCTTTCCTTCCCTGTGGAATCAAGCACTTACTTACAAAATTTTTTTCTCATGTTCAGGGACTTCAGCAACAAGTAAATACATTTCAATGAGGAAATCTTCAGGGACAGATACATGTAAAACTGCTCATTTACCTTCATAAGGTCACAATGGAAGTAGGTGCTAGTATATTGTTCCCACAGGTAGATTTTGTCAAGAATTTCATTTATTTATTGATCTGAATTCTGAGTGCAAGAGTCTAATCAATTAAACAAAATTTTGATCAAGACTGAAATTCTTTTTCTAGGCTTAAGCTTCTGATACGTTTGTTCTATCAAAGGACAAAAATTATACTTAATTACTTCAACATCTCTATTCATAAATGAGATGGAGCTCTTTATTCAGAGATTGTGACAGGCAGTAAAGAAGGGGATTTTCCAAAGAGTACAGAGAAGCTTTGAATCTGCTTTAGAACTGGTAGAACACAGGAGACACCTGATGAGTCTTGGACATACATAATGCTTCAAAAATTCTTAAAAGATCATTAAAAGTAAAAGGTGAGTTTCTTCTTTTTTCATTTTTTGTTCAATGAAGGAAAGAAAGATTTACTGGTGCTTAAGTGTTAGTGTTTTGTTGATAGAAAAGAAAAGTTGAGTAGAGAGAAATGCAGAGGAATTCAGGTTCTGTCCTGAAGATAACATATGATTGAATAACCTGAAGTCAGCTCTCTAAAGATAAAGGAATAAAAGATTATTCAAACAAGATTTTGACAAGAATAAAAGATAACATTTCATCAGTTCTACAGCATGGCTAATTCAGTGATATTTACTTTCCAAAATAATGATATCATTGGCCTTTTTGTTAACTATATTTTAGTGCATGTTGTAGATAAGTATATTAAATACATCCAGAAACTCTTTCAAAGTAATTGCATAAAGTTTTGCCCAAAACAGTTGCTGATGGTGCCATTGATTTTTCTTGCTAAGCTAAAGATACATTTATAGAAAGCACTGTATGTCAAAGCTGATGATACCCAGAATTTTATATGTAACAATTAGAGAGGAAATACTACCATTAAAATAAATTTTATCACAATGTTAAGCAATATAAACTGGCCTTCTAATAAAAATAATAAAATAAGTATTTCTATGGTGGCAAGACACAGAATATGAGGAAGAGTTGATAAAACACAGATACAACAACTCTACAAATACTTGCTTGATATACTGAATAAACCATTTATATTCATATAATCACACTCAATTTAGATTGTATTTTGTTAATAGATAAATTGTTTGATATCACATGCCCTAATTTTTAAAACACTATCTTTTCTTATATGCAAACTTTGCACCATTTATGCACTACAGTGTAAAATTCAGTCCATATATAATAATTTGTAATGCATTGAAACAGTATATCCTACCTATTTATTATTTGTATATATTATGCTTTCCACCTAAATTTTTCAGTTATTTAGCAATCTATTCTATTTTCTCTAAGTTTTAAACGTACAAAATTATAATATATTTCCTATAAATATTTCAAACTTAAAAGTTTTTAGTAAGGTAATTAGGAAGAACTATTAGGAAATAAAAAAATTCACCAACATATTCAAAGCAAGAGAGTAATACTAACTACTGCTGAGATCAGTTATAGCTACAGCTGTTGTATTTGCTTCATAACATTAAATTTACAAAATAAAAATTCAATTATTCTTAAAATTCACAAAAAACACATTTGATTATTATATCAGTCACAATTTTAAAAAGTCATTGTCAAATTGTTTTATGATAACATTAATATTTTACATAGATTTCAGATAAATTTACTTTATTGACCATTATATATATATAAATACATACATATTCCAAAGTAAGCCTGTAGAATAGCATCGTATTTATTATGAAATTCTTAGCATAATTAAATTTTTCTATTTAGTTTTCTATCATTCTAAGTCAAAGCAATCAAAATTTAACTAAAATTAAATAATACTGCCAAGCATGATTCCACATATCAAGCACACAGAAGGTAGTTGGAGGAATGGTTGTAAATTATCAGATAGAATGAGATATATAGTAAGAATTAGCTTTGAAAAGACTGGTAATGCTAAATGAAAATATATTAAGATGTTTAAAACAATTTCAAGAGAATTTGATTAAACTTAATGGAATTTCCAGAAAGAAATGCAAGAAGAAAATAACAGAATTTTAATACCTAGAAGTCAGAAAAACATAGCAGGGCTAGATGAGTTGGCAGCAGAAATGAACATGGTTAAGAAGACTGAGACTTGTAGTAAGGTAGTACAATGGAAGTGTATGAAGGAGTTGATCTGAACAAGAAAAGCCAGAGGAATGAAATGCTAACAGCCAAGTGATCCAAAGTTACTTGGGATCAGTTCCTCACAGGTTGCTTGCTTTCTTGTGATTGAAACTGTGTGTGTGTGGGGGGGGGTGTGAGTGTGGGTGTACATACTTGAATGTACACACTTCAGGTAACTTTTGTTGTTATACTTTATATAATTATATAGATGTTGACAATTATTTTCCAAGACTCGCTGAAAGCACAATAGTATCTGATGTTTCCCTTATTTATGTACTTTAAGGAAAAAATAACTATAATTTAAGTTGTCATTTTCTGATAAAATGACAAAATAACTATGAATAAGATATTTAGTCATTTATTTTGTAAGGCAGAAAAATGATAATTTGTTACCATTCTTTCACTTTAAAAGATGAGCACAATATAAATGGCTCCTAGCAATGTCACTCATGTCACTGAGTTCATACTCCTGGGGGTATCTGACAGTCCAGAACTGCAAGTACCACTCTTCTTTGTCTTCCTGATCATCTACATGCTGACAGCAGCAGGGAACCTGGGCATCATCACCCTCACCACTATAGACTCACGACTCCAAACTCCTATGTACTTCTTTCTCAGACACCTGGCTGTCATCAACTTTGGCAACTCCACTGTTATTGCTCCTAAAATGCTGGTCAACTTTTTAGTCAGTAAGAAAACCACCTTGTACTATGAATGTGCCACCCAGCTGGGAGGATTCCTAGTTTTCATTGTAGCAGAGATCTTTATGCTGGCTGTAATGGCCTATGATCGCTATGTGGCCATCTGCAACCCCCTACTCTACATGGTAGTAGTGTCTCGGCAGGTCTGCCTTCTGCTGGTGTCCCTAACATACTTCTTTAGCTTTTTCACAGCCATTGTTGTGACACCTTGTGTGTTCTGTCTTATTGCTCTTCTAATGTAATTAATCACTTTTACTGTGACAATGTCCCTCTGTTAGCACTGTCCTGTTCTGATACCTCCATTCCTGAAACTGTAGTATTTTTCTTCTCAGGGACAAACTTATTTTTCTCTATGATTATTGTTCTTATATCCTATTTCAACATCATCCTTGCAATTTTGAGGATCCGTTCATCTGAGGGAAGGAAGAAAGCATTCTCCACCTGTGCTTCCCACATGATGGCTGTCACTGTGTTCTATGGCACACTTCTCTTCATGTATCTGCAACCACGAACCAACCACTCTTTAGATACTGACAAGATGGCTTCTGTGTTCTATACCCTAGTGATACCAATGCTGAACCCTGTTATTTACAGCTTTAGAAACAAGGATGTGAAGTGTGCCTTGAAAGACTTCCTGAAAAATCCATGCCAACGGTTCAATCTTATATGAATTTATAACTTTATTTTTACTTAAAAAATCTTGATTACCCTTTACAAAAAGAATCAGTTTTTCAAAGATGTTAAACAATCAAGACAAAAAATTTCACAAGAAATGGAATTTATTTATCATATTATTTTATCCCATATTTATATACTTAAATAAAGAAACATACAGGTAATTGACCAATTATGAAAATTTACATTTAAATGGTGGAATATAAACTACTGTGAGAGCTGCCAAGGAGTTACAGATCACTTGTAGAGTTACTACTTCATAATAGCAAAATCCTGGGGTTAATCCTAGTAGGAAGATGTATTAATTGACAAATAGACAAGAGAAAGCTACAGCATAGACCATGGGTCTATGAGAATCATTTCTAGAGGTTATCAAGACTCAGGTCTTCCAGAAATATCCAGAATCTGAGAACTATAATAGATAGTTATATTCTTTGTCTTACATCATATCATTCATTCACCAAGTGGTTAGCATTTGAGTATGCAAATATCTTATTATATTGTGGTTTATTTATTTTAAATTCTGACTGCAGCTTTTTTTAATTCTTAATGATAAAATTGTGTAACCAAAGCATTATTATCAAAAGATAAATAGTGAAAGAAGTGTTCAGTATATGCAGACGTTTGGTATGTAAAAAGCCAAGTGAAATAGATCCTCCCCGCAAAATAAGTTCACTCCTTTCCTATATCTCTCCCTTGGCACATACACCAAAAATAGTTTTGATTTTTATCCAATCTCCAACATGACAATATTTCACTTCAAATTAATATTGTTGTATAGAATTATTTTTGTGACAGTATCTTAAGAGTAAGCATTTCGTATGAATTTTAAAGAGTGAATTGAAGTAAAAATTTACTTTAAAAAACTGTCTTCTTATATTCAAAACATGTCATGTATTCACAAAGGCACTTATGTTAAGAGGTAAGAAAACTGATAGCTAATCTCAAATACATATGGGTACACTGTACAGATATAAAATAAAGTGAGAATGAAAATTAAGTGAGAAATATGAGTTCAAGGTTGAGCTATGAAAGAAAATGCCTTAAGGTAGATGTCAGAAATCTAAAAAATTCAGAAAAGACAGACTTATTAGATCACTTATGTGATCATTTCAGTTGATCTATATTTAAAATAGTTAAGAAGTTTTCACATCAGTGGGGATTCCTGGATCAGAAGAACTTTGGCTGTAGTCTGGCAGTTTAAACATGGCAGGTATTGTTTTAATTTACATCCTTTGCTATCTGCACTCTATATTCCTTGTGAGAACTTAACAGTATGATATATTTCTTTTTTATCTCAAACCTTCCAGAGCATGCTTATAGTCTTTAGTATTATACCACTTCTAGACTGCAAAGTGATGATTCTAAACTTTATGTCTACTGTAAGTCTAATTCATGTACATTTTCCTTCCTTGTAATGTGATTATTTGCCAAAGAAAAATCATGCATAAGAGCTTCCTCATCTCAAAATACTTATGATCATGGCAGTATGCTCTATTTTTCATACAAAATTTATTTTCTGTACCCAATACTGCTTCCTCTCCTGCTCTTCTCCCAGTTCTCCTCCACCCTTTTCCTTCCTCTTTCAACCTCCCCTTTCAAAGAATCTCAAAGTGAGTCAATTCAGTCTGGCATATCCAGTTCAGGTAGGACCCCTCCTCCAAGTAAATTGAAATTTAGATATGTAATCTTAACTGCTAACTTTAGTAAATTAAGAGATGCCTGGACCTTAAACCCCAGAAACCATAAACCAAGAAGGCCCAGACCACAAAAGTCACAATGGGTGAGTCAAAAAATGTACCCTTCCCTAAATTTGCCCCCCCCCACCAGCCCAAAAACATCATAGCTCTTCCCTGGCAATGAAGCTATTGGTCTTTCACTTCCAATACCATTGGATTTCTACCACTGAGGAAGAGATTACATCAGCCAAGATAGGTGAATTACCTGTCTGCCAGCAAAACTGCCCCCGCCCTTGATTCTGTCCCAGAGGCAACCCTTGCCCAGGTCAATCCTTTCCCAACTAGTTATTAACCATGCTGCTGCAATGCCCTGGCCCCATCCCCGGTGGACTTCTGCCACAGTGTCACAGATCAGATGAACTACAGGTAGTAAGTGACCCTTTTGTCCACTAGCCCATTTCTTTAGATCTCAGCAGCAGCAGCACTGCTGTTCCCTAAGCCCAATTACAGAGGACTCCCTCTGCTCTGCTGCAGCCCTCACCAGTTTACAAGTGGACAAGTAACCAATGTGGCATCTGGACTGTAACCACACCCTGGATTCTGCTCCTGAGACCCACACCACAGCCTAATCCCTACCACATTATTACTCTCCCTCTGGCTAGGCCTTCCCACAAACTCCAGGAGATTCCATAGGCTCAGACACAGTAAACACAAGTTGGAAAACAGACTCTAAAGGCTCACAAACAGTACACTCCTACCTGAAGAACAAACCCATCAGCTCTGCCATAGGCCAGGCTGTTCCTAGTTACCTAAGAGGAAGAATCAGGCTTTGCCAGAGGACAGTGTGTTCTAGAGATGCAGACAGACTTTGGTGTTACAAGAGACCAAAGCAGATCAAGGGACCAAAAGAAGACATCCTTCTGGACTGAAGACTCACCTGTCACCAGAATGCTTGGTCACTTGGTCCAGAAGCCAAGAAAGGGAACAGAAATAAATTAACAACTCTCCCCTCAAAAAAAGACAAACAAGGAATCAACACCTAGTCCTAGAACCATCCAAAATCCAGATGCCTAAATATTAGTGGAACAAAATAACAAAAAGAGCAAATGTCACCACCAGAACCTAGTTATCCTACCACAGCAAAGCTGAAAATTCCAATTCAGATGAAGTGCATGAAAATGACCTTAAAATAAATTTATGAAGATGATAGAGATCCTTAAACAAGAAAATGAAGAAGAATCCCTTAGACAAATGGAGGAAAAGACAACCAAAAAATGGGAGGAAATCATTAAATCTTTAAAAATACTTCAAGAAAACTGAAACTCAATATTGGTGGTTTTTAATGAGATAAATAAGTAATGACTGTCCTTGTCTCTTTTGATTGATTTTAATTTGAATTCTATTTTATTAGGTATTAGAATGGCTTCATCAGATTATTTCTTAGGGCCATTTGATTGGAAAGTCTTTTCCCAACACTTTACTCTGAGCCAGTATCTGTCTTTAAAGTTGAAGTCTGTCTCTTGTATTCAAAAGAAAAAAAGGATTCTATTTTTCTATTCGTCTTGTTAAACAGCGTCCTTTCATAGGTGAATTGAATCAATTGATAGTAAGAGATATAAATGACCAGTGATTATTATTTTCTGTTATTTTGGTGGTAGTGTATGTGTGTGTATATGTGTGTGTGTGTGTGTGTGTGTGTGTGTGTGTGTGTGTGTCTATGTATGTTTTCTTTCTTCAGGTTTTTCTTCTGTGGGATTATTTATTGCTTGTGGTTTCATGGTATATCTTTTTTTATGAATGCTAACTATGGCAATTTTTGTTGTTTTTTTTTGAAAATCAATATCAAATTTTACATAAAAAAGCAAAACATTCATAATAGATAAAAAGCATACAGTAATAAAACTTCTCTTTTCTCTAAAATACATGAAACATAGAGAGAGTGACTGGAAGGGATGGGAGGGGGAAGGGAGTTTCAACAAGGGTATACATGGATAAAAAATATGACCTTATTCATAATAAAAATTAAATGACAACATTCAGTAAGATAAATAAACAAACAAATAAATAAATAAATAACATAAAAAAATGTATCTTGTTTCCTCAGGTTGGAGCATTCCCTCTAATGCTTTTTATAGGGCCAGATTTGTGAATAGGTATTGTTTAAATCTGGTTTTGTAGGGAAATACCTTGTATACTCCATCTATGGTGATTGATATAGTATATTGGGTATAGTACTTAGGGCTAGTGTAGAGAGCTGCTTACAGCCTTACAGCCACACCTTAAGATGGCCCTGGCCTTGAGTGCTCTCCGTGGTAAACAACTCCATATTTGGCTAAGGCCAAGGATCTGGCTTGCTTCCGGGTATTTAGCTAAGAGCAGCCCCCCCACCTCCCACCGTGGTTTGTCAGAAGAACAAAGAAAGAGAGAACAATTGTAAAGGTCCTGAATAAACTGCAGAGAGAAGGATCCGGTGTTCCATCTGTCTTTCTTGCTGGCTAGGTTGTGAGTGACAGGCTAGAAGTCATGGTCTTTCAGTGTGTGTTTTACATTTGACCAGGACCTTCTTGCTTTCATTGTTTCCATTGAATAAACTGGTATTATTTTATCATTCTGCCTTTATAGGTAACTTGGCTTTTTTTTCTTTGCAGCTCTTAGTATTTTTCTTTATACTGTAGGTTTAGTGGCTTGATGATTTTGTGGCAAGCAGACTTTTTTGGGGGAATTAGTCTATTTGGTGTTCTGTAATCTTCCTGTATCTTCATAGACATTTCCTTCTTTAGGTAGGCATTTTTTCTTTGATTTTGTAGAATATATTTTCTGTGCCTTTGAGCTGGTGTTTTTCTCCTTTTTCTATTTCTATTATTCTTAGGTTTGGTCTTTTCATGATGTCCCATATTTTATGGATGTTTTGTGTTCTGACATTTTTGGTTTTAGTATTTTCTTTGACTGATATATTTCCACTATCGAGTCTTCCACTTCAGAGATTCTATCTTCCATCTCTTGCATTCTTTTCATTATGTGTGCATCTCTAGTTCTGGTTCATTTCTTCAGACTTTTTATTTCCAACATTGACCCAGTTTGTGTCTTCTTTATTGGTCTTACTTCAATTTTTAAGTCTTGAAATGTTTTCTTCACTTGTTTGATTACTTTTTCTTGGTTTTCTTGGATTTTTTTATTTTCTCTAAGGGATTTGTTGATCTCTTCAAACTTTTTGTTTGTCTTTTATTTCTTTAAGGGAATTTTTTATACCCACTTTTAAGACTTCTATTATCTTTATGAAGTAACTTTTAAGGTCATTTCCTTGTGCTTCTTCTACATTGCCATGCTCAGTTCTAATTGTTGTGGAACCACTAGATTCTACTGTTGCCAGTTTGTTATATATGCTGTTATATGTATTTTTGCACTTGCATCTGCCCATTGCTTTCTCTGATCACTGAAGGATTTGTCTGTATGTTAAGGAGCTGATTTTGATGCAATCTATTTTGGGTGTTTCTGTGTCTCAGAAAACCTTTCTTGGTCCAATCTGAGTTTTTATTCACTTGCAGGGAGTGTATTCTGTGTCAGTGATCCCTCTTAATCTAACGTGGTTGCTTTTGATTCAGTAGGTGCTGAGAAACTGTGGATTTTAGGGAGCTGCTCTTTGTAGCAGGATTATTTTATTTCATTGTAAATAATTGTCCATCCACTGGTTTAATAAAAATGACAATTGGTTGAAGGCAGACAGAAAGTGTGGGTGGAACTACCAGAATAAGAAAACTTTGGGAACAGGATGAACAAAGTAGAGATGCCAGGAGATGCAGAAGAAAGAAGTTGAAATACTGCTAGGAAAAGGTATTAAGCCTCATGGCTGAATGAGCTAATAATGATGGGTTAAGGAGAAGGAGTTAGTAAGTTATATGCCTGGGTCCTAGGTCAATCAGCATAAAATTAATAAAAGCATCTGGATGATTCTGTGGGACTTCAGGACTTCAGGACTGCAGGACTGGGGATCTACAGGTCAGAACCATAGGCTGAACAGGCCAGAAACCTAGTACTACAACCACCAGCTCTTCATCCAATAGAAACTGAGGAACTCTTAGTCTTTTAGTCTCTTGGTCTCTTTTCTGATGTGTACAGAATATCTCTTAATCTGATGTGTGAAAAATTTTGTGGGTTTTTATAGCTGAGGTCAACAGGTAATGGTGTAGATTGGGGGATGGGGTGGAATTTTGTAGCTGGGGGTGTCCATAGAACTGGATTTTACTGGACTTGGGACCAACAGGGTTTTTTTTCCAAACTGGCCTGGATTTAGGACACAGATGAGTGGAGAGGGAGAGCAGGGAGTTTTAAGTGCTGTGTTCCTGGGTCAAGGTCCTAGAAATCAGAATCTGTGTCTGTGCTGAGTGTAGCTTCACTCAGCTTTTAGTCTGATGAGTGGACAGTTGTTCATTTTCTATGGTGTTGTAGGCTTTTTATAGTTAGTGTTGCTGTTGAACTCTGATATTAGGCTATGTTGGGTGGCCTCATAGGTTACAAATACTTATTCTATTTTCTGTGTCTATACATATATGACTTTTTCATTTAATTTTTTTCCATGACCACCGCTTCTTCCCTTCCCTCTTCTTCTCCTAGTCTTCCCTTAGTCTCCCTCCATTTATTCTCCAGGAAGGGTAAGGATTCCCAAGCTGAGTCAGTTTGGTCTTGCATATGCAGTTGAGGCAGAACCAAATCCCTACCACCAGTATCAAGGCTGAGTAAGATGTTTCTCTGCAGGAAATGAGCCCTGAAAAGTCAGTTAATAAACCAGGAATAAACTCTGGTCCAACTGCCAGAGGCTCTTCAAAGGGCCCATGCTGTTCAGCTATCATCAACATTGGGAGGGTTTAGGTTCTTTCCAGAAAGGTACCTAAGTTGTCATTTCAGAGTCAATGAACTACTATTAGCTCAGGTCACCTGTTTCTGTGGGTCTCCTCCTCATGATTGTGATCATTTTACTCACATACTCTCTCCTCTCTCTCTTCAACTAGACCAGTAGTGCAATCTGGTGCTTACCTAGGGATCTCTGCTTCTGCCTTCCTCAGTTGCTAGATTATAGTTCTATAATGGCAATTACGGTGGACATTAATTTGATTATAGGTAAAGGCCTGTTTAGACACCCCCTCCATTACAGCTTGAAGTCCTAACTAGGATCATCTTGTGGATTCTTGGATGTTTCACTAGCACCAGGTTTCTCTCTAATCCCACAATGGCTCCCTCTATCAAGATATCCATTTATTGGGTTCTCCCTTTCTGTTTCTCCCTACACACAACCATCCCATTTCCTCATGATCTCTTCCCACCTCCCCTTGCTTCTTCACCCATACAATCTCAATTTTTTTAGGAGATCTTCCTATTTCCCCTTCCCCTGGAAATCCATAGATGTCTTTTAAGTTCCTCCTTTTACCTTGCTGCTCAGAGGTTGTGGATTGTATCCTGATTATCCTTTACTTTATGTCTAAAATCCACTTATTTGTGAGCATATATACCATTTCTATCTTTCTGGTTCTGTTACCTCACTCAGAATGATACTCTCCAGGTGCATGCATTTACTTGAAAATTTCAGAATACCATTTTTATTGCTGAGTATTACTCCATTGTATAACTGTGAAATTTTTTTAATCCATTGTTTTAAGGTTCTGGCTACTATGAATAATGATCTATGAACAGAGTTGAGCTAATGATCTTAGGGTAAAAATGCGCATCCCTTGGATGTATGTCCAAAAGTGGTATTGTTGGATCATTGAGTATATTGATTTTTCCATTTTCGGAGAATCTTCCATACTGATTTCCAAAGTGACTATCGATGTTTTCATTTTTACCAACAATGGTAGAGTGTTCAGCTTGCTCCATATCCCCTGCAGCATAGGCGGTTATCTGTGTTTTTGTTCTTAGCCATTTTGAAAGCTGTAAGATGGTACCTCAGATTTGTATTGATATGCATTTTTCTGATGGCTCAGGATGTCAAGCAATTCTTTAATTGTCTTTTAGGCATTTGACATTCTTCTGTTGAGAATATCCTATTTAGCTCTAAACCCCATTTTTTAATTGAATTATTTGGCAGGGATTTTTTTTTTTTTTTTTTTTTTTAGTTCAAATATCCTCCTGAGTGAAGTATCACAAATCCAGAAAGACAAGCAGGGGATGTACTCACTCATTAGTGGACTTAAAAAAAAAAAAAAAAGAATGAACATCCAAGCTGCAAACCACAACCAACCACTGAACAGTTTGGAAACTGAAAATTATATTTAATATAGTCTTCTGCTGTTCATTCAATCACAACACTATTCATTCTGCACAATAGCATTATTACATGTTTTTCCTTGTCACTCTATTTTACTTTTTTTTTTTTTTTTTTTTTTTTTAGAAAATAAAGTCTTGTTTCTATGTAAGAAAATAAAAAGCTTAATAAAAAATAAAAAGAGTAGAGCAACTGTTTTTAGTTTTTATTGGGTGAAATAATTTCAGGAGTCCTAAAATTAGTTCCTTTTATTTTTGGTAGAATTCTGCACTGAAACCATCTGGCACTTGTTTTTTTGTTTGTTTGTTTGTTTGTTTTGCTTTTTACTTGGGAGATTGGGAGACTTTTAATAACTGCTTCTATTTCCTTAGGGATTATAGGTCAAATTAAGTCATTTATCTGGTCTTGATTTGATTTTGGTAAGTGGTATATGTCTAGAAAACTGTTCATTACTATTAGGTTTTTTGATTTTTGTGGATTTCATGTTTTTGAAATATGACCTATTAATTCTCTGGATTTGTTTGATGTTTGTTGTTGTGTCCCTCTTTTCATTTCTGATTTTGTTAATTGGGATAGTCTCTCCCTCTTCCTTTTAGTTAGTTTATATAAGGGTTTGACTATCATGTTGAATTTCTCAAAGAACCAACTCATTTTTTTGGGGGGGGTCAAAACACTTTCTTTATTAAAAGAATAATATTCACAGGATATAGAAAGATATTCTCACATAACATCTCCTTTTTTGTCTAATCACAAAGGAAGCTTCAGTTTTTATATAGCAAAATTACATATTCAAAACAACTATCAAGCCAGAATTAGTTACAATACCTAGTCTATTTGTACTTAACAAAATTAAGGAAAGTGTTCTATCATCTACTTTATCTTTGTAAGTCTAGAGTTTCATATCTAAAATACTTTTTAAAATATCTAGGAAAAACTACTTATAACTATCTAATCTTCAGTTTTTTGATTCTTTGCAATGTTCTCTTTGTTTCAATTTTATTGATTTCAGCACTTATTATTTCCTGCAGTCTCTCTTGTGAGTTAACTTTTTTTTTTCATGTACACACCTAGTGCCTTTCTCTTAGCACTGTTTTTATTGCAGCCCGTAAGTTTGAGTATGTTGTAAACTTATTTTCTTTAAATTCTAGAAAGTCTTTAATTTCTTTCTTTACTTCTTCCTTGACCTAGAGATAGTTCAATTAAGATATGTTCAGTTTCTATGAGTTTGGCGGCATTCTGTTGTTTGTGTTATTTAACACTAACTTTAGTCCATAGTGATCTTATAGGATACAAAAGGTTATTTCCATTTTTTTGTCTATTCATATTTGTTTCATGACAAAATATGTGGTCATTTTTAGAGGAAGTTCTCTGGAGTGATGAGAAGAAGATATATTCTTTGTATTTGGGTGGAATGTTCTGTAATATCTGTTAAGTCCAGTTAAGTCATAATGTCTGTTAACTCCCTTATTTCTCTGTTCAATTTTTGTCTGGAAGACTTATCCATTGATGAGCATGGGGTATTGAAGTCTCTCACTATAAGTGTCTGGGGTTTGATGTAAGGTTTAAGCTTTAGTAATCTTTCTTTTATTTCCTTCTTTATTTATTTTGTATTTATCAAGAAAAACAGTAAAATGAATTTAAAATGCTGATAAGTTAACAATAACTATAAAGAAGATAAAAATCATAAGCATGATTTATCAAGGGTGATAATGCAAATAAGATTGCTACACATATATTTACTTTGTGTTGTTTTCCCTCTGAATTTTTTTCTCCATCCCTGTATATCCTTAATCAAGGTGCCTTCCCCCTCCCTCCACATCAGGTCATTTTTTTTCTTCTCCAAGTAATCTTTCTTTTACATATGTGGGTGTCCTTGATTAAGGGCATAAATGTTAAGAATTAAAATTTTTTCTTGATGGATTTTTTTCTAAAATAAATATGTAATGTTCATCCTGATCTCTTTTGATTGAATTTAGTTTGAGGTCTATTTTGTTAGGTTTTAGAATAATTACATCAGCTTATTCTTTATCTCGATTAATTGTAAAGTCTTTTCCCAACCCTTTACTCTGAGGCAGTATCTTTCTTTGAAGTTGAGGTGTATCTCTTGAATGCAACGGAAGGATGGATTTTGTTTTTATATCCATTGTGTTATCTGTGTCTTTTCAAATGTGAGTTGAGTCCATCGATATTAAATAATATTAATGACTTCATTCATTGCTGTTATTTTTGATAATTGTGGGTGTGTTTCCCTTCTTTGGGGTTTGCTTTTGTGAGATTACCCTTTGCTTGTGGCTTCATGGATATATCTAGGTTCCTTAGATTAAAATTTTCTTTCTAGTGTTTTATGTAAGGCAGGATTTGTGGATATATATTGATTAAATCTGGTTTCATCATAAAATATTTTATTTACTCCATCTATGGTGATTGAGAGTTTTTCTGGATATAGTAGTCTGAGTTGGCATCAGTGGTCTATTAGTGTTTTTACAACATCTGTGTAGAACCTTCTATCTTTCAGTCCTCATTGAGGAGTTGAGTGTTATTCTGGTGAATGTGTTTGCCTTTATAAGTTACTTAACCTTTTTCTTCTGCAGCTCTTAAATTTGTTCTTTATTCTGAATGTGTAGTGTTCTGATAATTATGTGGCCAACAGACTTTTTTAGGGAGTCTAGACTGTTTGATGTCTGTAAGCTTCTATCTTCATAGACATTTTCTTCTTTAGGTTGAGAATGTTTTCTTCTATGATTTTGTTGAATATATTTCTGTGCCTTTGAGTTGGTATTCTTCTCTTTCTATTTCTGTTATGTTTAGGTTTGGTCTTTTCATGGTCTCACAGATTTCCTGGATGTTTTGTGTTTTGTTTTGTTTTTAACTTTAGAGTTTTGTTTGATTGAGAAATCTATTTCCTCTATTATATTTTCCACACCAGAGATTCTCTCTTCCATCTCTTGTATATTATTAGTTGTGCTTATATCTTTAGTTCTTTTTGTTTTCTAAGATTTTTCATTTCCAGCATTACTTCAGTTTGTATCTTCTTCATTGCTTCTATTTTAGTTTTTTAATCTTGCACTGTTTCACCTGTTTGATTGTTTTTTTCTTGGTTCTTCTAGTATTTCCTTAAGAAATTTATTGTTTTCTATCAATTTCTTGCTTGTCTTTTCCACTATTTATGGAAGTTTTTTATTTCCTCTTTAATTTCCACTTGAAGGCTTATATTATCATTATAAAGACATTTTTAAGGTCATTTTTTCTGCCTATTGTATATTAGAATGTTTTGGTCTTGCTGTTGTAGAAATACTAGGTTCTAGTGGTGCCATATTGTTATTCATGTTGTTAAATAAATTTTTGCAATGGCATCTATCTATCTCTTCTGCTGATTTGTCCAAATGTTGTCTGTGTATCAGCAAGCTGTTTTTGATCTACTGGGTGCTTTCAGTACAACTGAAATTTTTGGAGGCCTCTGAGGCAGTGGAGTATGTGTTTCAGGGAGCAATTTAAGCCTCCCAGCTGATGCTCTTCTGAAAGAGCTTTTCAGAGTCTGTGTCTCAAAAATCACTTTTGTAAAAGATCTCTCCCAAGGCTTTGTTTTAGGGAGCAGCTCTTGGGATGGAGCTCTCCATAGTCTGTGTCTCAGGAATCATCTGGGGTTGAGGAAATGGGTGGTTTGGGGAAATGGATTGAAGGTAATGAAGTATAGGGTCCAATAAAGGGTGTTGATAGACTTGTAGGCAGGAGCTCTGCTTGCTTGCCAGCAGCTGGAGCTCTGATGGCTTAGGGGGCACATTTCGCTCCCTCTTGCCCAAACCTAGGGGCTGTCATAGTTGGCCTGGCTGGCCAGTTGGGAGCAGGGAAACTTACCTCTTCTGTTGGGGCTCTCCACAGGATGTGACTCAGAAAGCAGCTAAGGTTGGGGAATGGGTATTATTGGAAAATAAAATGAGGCTTATGGTGTAGAGGGTCTAATGAGGGGTATAAATAATCAGGCTTGCAGGCATGGTCCTGCTGACATGCCGGCAACTGGAACTGAGATAGATTAGGGAACACATTTTGTGCCATGTTGCCCAGTTTCAGGGACTGTCCTAGCTGGTCTGGGGCATTTTCACAAGAATAATTTTTCCAGTCCAAGAGCATTGAAAATATTTTCATTTTCTAGTATCATTTTTAGTTTTCATTTTCTAGCTCATGTTGTAGCTCATGTAACTCATGTAGTTAACTCGTGTATGAAGAACGATGTTTAGAATAGTATTTGGAGGTTGATATTGAAACATAGTGTAATACATACTTCCTGGAACCTATCAGCTTGACCCAAGTGAGAACTCTTAGAAATGGAGAATATAGAGCTTAAATTGACCATCTTCTGTAATTAGGCTAGACCCAAAGTGATGAGACTGAGATATCAACCCAGCCACCCAAGACTTAGACTTACAATCTATATTGCCTACAAGATGCTCTGGAGCAATGGTGTCTCAGAGTTTTTGAGATGCCTGGTCTAACTTGAGGCCCACACCATGAGAGGAATCCCATGCCTGACACTGCCTGAAATGTCAGGCTCCTAGAGATAGATAGCTTAGAGACCCAGGGTAGGACCAGATAACACACTCTATCATACACACACACACACACACACACACACACACACACACACACACACATCAATGAAATGATTTCTACTAATAGTCTGATATAGTCATGGAATAAGGCATAGCCCAACCAGTATCAGAGAGGCTTCCTCCAGCAGCTTAGGTGAACAGATACAGAGACACACAGAAAAATGAAAGGTAGAGCTCTGGGAACTCTGCAGAAAGTTGAAATAAATGGTTGTAGGAGCCAAAAGATTGGGGACACCAGGAGAACACAACCTAAAGAAACAACTAAGCACAGTTTATAGGGGCTAACAGGGATTGGTGATACAAATATGGAGCTTGCTACATAGGTCTGCACTAGACCTTCTGCATACATGTTGTACTTCTTTGGCTTAAGGTTTTTGTTGGACTCTTCACAGTGGGAGAAAATGTGTTTCTCATTCTTTTGCCTGCCCGAGGGACCTGTTTTCTTATTGGGTTGTATTTTACAGTCTTCATATGAGGGTTTGTACCTAGTCTTAATGAATCTTGTTATGCCATGTTTAGATGATAACACTGGGAAGCCTGGTCTTTTCTAAAGGGAAATGGATGGGCAGTGGATATGTAGAGAAAAGAAGAGGGGAGGCTACTTAAGGTGTATTGTATGAGAGAATAATTTTTTAAAGATGTATAAGATGCAAAAATTAGTCAAAATTACAACACTGATGAGAGAAGATTCTGAAATATGCTAAAACCTCAATTGCGGAATAATTGGCAGCTGATGAAAGTGAGAAGGTTGAAGTCAGTTTTCTTTGAAACGTGGTTGTTAATACCTTTCCCATATTACAATATATAGCTGTCATACATATGAACTGTGATAAACATGAATTGAGCTGAGAGAGCTATAAAAATAATACAATGATATAAATAATTATAATTAAAAGAACAAAAAATCAATTGGAAGATGAGTTATTGATTATCTGGAAAAATGTAAAGAAAAGTCTCAAATGGGTCATATCAAAAATATCAGGTTTATATGTATGGGATTTGGTTTTGTTGTTGTTGTTATTGTTTTCAGTCATAGTTTCTTTACATAGACATTTGATGTCCTGGAACTTGCTCTGTAGACTAGACTGGCCTATAACTCAGAGATCAAATGCCAATGAAATGCAAGTTCTGGGATTAAAGGTGTGTGCTAATACCATCTGGCTTGTGTATGGAAATTTTCAATTATAAATAAAATAACATAAAAAAATCTTCAAAATTTTGAAGCTAAGCTTCATTCTGAATATGTATATTTCTCAAAATGTGTCTTATAATTAAAAATTAATTATATAAAATACCATTATTAGATAAAGACAAATAAAAATCATGAGATAAAATCTTAGGAAAATAAAAAAGGCTATGATCTAACACACATACACTCCAAAAATTTTGGTGAAAATAATCAGTAAAAAGAATAAAAACACATTCCTTGAAATGTACCTTTTTATAGGCTATGTGGATAACTGTGTTTCCTCAAAATATTAAAATGTAGTTTGTTATGAGGCTCAATGACAGAACACTTTCTCAGCATGTAGAATCTAACTTATTAAACTTTGAAATAATTTGTTTCACATGATTTGCCAAAGAAGAAAATTTCACTACCATTTTCCTTAAATAAACATAGAAAACTGACTCCTATATGTTTATATTTATACCCAAGGACAATTGTGACATTTACCTTAGAGCAGAAAATCTTATTTTTTGAATAGATAACAATGTACAGACTTTATATAGTCACATTGCTGAGAACAAGTGTTGACATTACACAAAGGGCCATCTTTAAATTTCTCTAATAAACATTCCAGAGAATGCTATTCAAACAGTGATAATTTCTGTTTTTTCTATTTTTTATTTTTTTAATATGCTATTTTACATAATGCACCTCATCAACCCCAGTTATCAGACCTCTCTGATTCATACCCAGTCATATGATCTCCCCATTTACAAAAATGCCCATTCATGCTTCTCGTTTACTTACTGGAGCATAATTAAACTCGCTGTGGCTAGACCCTTAAAGAAAACAAGTCTTTCCTCACCCACACCCTAAACAAGATCAATGCAGAAGTGAGGTATTAAGTCTTTGAGCTATGTTCTAGCCTTGATTTCTATTTTTTCAATGTTTAAATGTCATTAAAGATTAATTATGACATTGGTAATAAAGCATTGAATTAGCATTTTACATATACTAAAGATTTTTTTTTTATTTCTTCCCTCAGTATTGAGGTAACATTTAAATTTTAACATCAACCATTTTTTATTAATTATTTTAGAAATTGATAGTAGAAAGATGAGTACCTTTACATGTAAGTAAAAATAGATTAGGAGGATAAAGCAGAACAAGAAAGTGTAATGGAAAAAAATAATCAAATATTGCACACTTTTTTTACATAAAGATTACAGATTTGACTTAACATGTATTCATTTCTGTATACAGAAGTTGCAGGAATTTTTATTACAATTTGTGAGAATGTGTCACTGTTCTACCTAACCTGTCTAACATGTCTTCTGATTGCTTTAGTAGGAAATTGAATGGCCAATAGCTAGGCAGTAGAAGATAGGCAGGACTTTCTGGGTGAGAGGAGAACTTAGGGATAGAATCTCAGGTAGAAGGTTTGCCACTAAGGCTTGAAGAAAGTTGGGTTTATGGCACTGCGAAGGGAAAACAAGCCATGTGGCAGAATGAAAATTAATATAAGCAGGTTAATTTAAGTTATAAGAGCTAATTGGGAACAAACCTAAGCTAAGGCTATGATTTCATATTAAATAAGTCTCTATGTCATTATTTGGAAGCTGAATATCCAAAGAAGCTCCAACTATATATATATATATATATATATATATGCATATATGCACATATCTTCAACTGTATATATATATGCATATATGCACATATCTTCAAATGACTATTTGTATAAAGATAGAGAATCAACAAAAATAACTTTGAAAGCAGTAGAAATGTAAATTACATACATGTGAATATGCCAGTATGAAACTTATTATTTGGTGTGCTTATTAAAAATAATTTGAAAAAGATTAAAAGGCAAAATCAAACTATTTTTATCATTCTATTTTTATTGTTTGTAATAAAATTTCCAAACATGAAGGTTGCTTTAATCTATTGCTGTGTGAGACACTGTCCAAGGCAAATTGCATAGGAAAGCTAAATGGGCTAACATTTTAAATAGTCAGATCTTTTCCTTGTAGAAATTTCATTATTTCTAAATTAATTTGTTATAGTGAGATATAGCATAGAAGACACAAGAAAATATAAGATATCACAATCATTTCATCCACCTTCTAACACAATCATCTAGAAGCAGCCATGAGCAAACTTTACCTCTCTCGTTCTGTGAAAAGTTGAATGGAGATTTAACTAATGAGCTTACCATTTGCCTTTCCCTCTGGAATCACCATTTTACTTAGGAAATTTATTTTTTGTGTTCAGGGACTTTTTAAGAAACAAGTAAGTACATTTCAGTGAGGAAGTCTTCAGGGACAGGACAAATTCAAAACTCTTCACTTATTTTAAAATGGAAACATTGGTGGTAAGTGTAAGTTAATTGCTCCATGCAGGTTGGTTATACCAAATATTTTGTTTATTATTAGCCTAGATGCAGAGTCAAAGTACCTTTCAAAATAGTTAACTTCAATTATAGTCAAGCTTGAATTTTTATTTTCCTTGCAATGTAAGCATCAGTTCTAATGCTCTTTTGCCAGTGATGTTAATAGACCTTAATAATATTCAATGTATTTATTGTAAAATTAAACAGAGATGTTTATTCACAGGAAGAAATAATTATTAAAGATGATTTTTATAGTTCAGAGAGCTTTAATTTGCCTTAGAACTTTAATCCAGGAAGTATCTAAAAGAATCTCTGCACATAGTTCTACTTTTCTATAAAATATTTAGAAAATTGCTGGTTTTGTTAGTCTCCTTTTTATTTTTCACAATAAAGTGTAAGAAAGCACAAAATATAAAGATATCCCAGTGCCCTGATGCTAACAGTTAGTCTTTTTGTTTCAACAAACTTCTTGAAGATATGTAAAAAAAATCAGTTTTTTTTTTTCAGAGACAACGTAAGTCTGAGAATATGTAAACAAAATTCTAAGAACCAGGGTTGAGGAAAAATGGTAGAATGTTAGTCTGTTATGTACAGACTTCTTGTTTCTAGAACACTTTTAATGAAGTAAAAGAGACAAAATACATGTAGGAGACACATTTGTTGGAGGCCAAAAAATTCTTGAAACCGCAGAAATAAATGATGAAGATTCAGAGTTTTATTTCTTTTTTAAAAAATGTCCTTTTTATCTATTTTTTAAACATTCCCACTACTGTTTCCCTCTTTCTCCTCTTCTCAGTCTTACCCCATCCCCCTATTCATTGCTTCAAGAGGATATGGACTCCCAGGGTGAGTCAATTCGGTCAGGCATATCCAGTTGAGATGTATCTTAAATTTTGACACTTTCAGAGATGATATGAAACAGTAACATGATTGACATTGTTTACTTTTTGAAGTCTAGCTATTGAGATTTTGTGTAGTTTTGCTGACTTGTAATGTTTAACTAAAATTTTATTTGCATAAATATAGAAATTTAAAATATTTTATTTCTGCAGAAATGCTTAAGGAACAAGATACTATCTTAATATGTTATATGTTTAGTAAAAACAGTCTAAAATATCAGGGCACAGAGCCAAACCATGAAAGTCAAGGAGCGTGACCTCTGCTTTTAATCCCATCACTCTAGAAACAGAGATCCTCTGGAACTTGGATTTCAAGATCAAACAGAGACAGGAGGTGGTAGTACATACCTTTAATGCTAGCACTAGGAAAGTTGATTCAGGAACTGAAATAGCTGGTCAGGGAAATAAAGATGGCAAGAGAAGGCAGAAGTTCTTCCTTTGCCTGCCTGTCCAGTCAGTCTGAGGATTCCTGAAGACAGGACTTACCTAGAGCCTGAGAGGTTGAATGGGTCATAATTGGCTGTGGTTTGTTTGCTGTCTCTTTGATATTTCCGGGTTTTTTTTCTAAGATTATTAACTATTTGTAGGAGAATTTTTGAAGGTGCTTTAGTGTATTCTGTTTATTATTTTAACATGAAATTCCCTGTGTCTTTGTTTAAATATGTTTCTTCTCTTACAGCAACTGTCTGACAGTTTCCTTTCCTGGTAACCAATAATTCTATTCTGAAATGTAACAGACAATATATTAGAGAGTCACACTTTATAAAGTTTATATACTTTATTTTACATTCAACAACTTTTATATGACTCAACTAGAAATTTTTTTAATTTTTTTATTTTTTTTCTTTCTTATTTTAAATTATGAACAATGTCATATGTTTTATCCATGTATATCCTTGTTTAAGCTCCCTTCCCCCTCCTGCCCCTTCAGTTTTTTAAAAGTATTTGGCTCCAGGTTTTATTATAATGCTAGATAGAATTCATGCAATAAGATACTCTTTAAACAACAACAAAAATGTTCTGCAGGATTCTAATTTCAAAAATGAATATTTACAATAATGATGATGTTCTGGGTCATGTCTTCAGTCATTTTTCAGTGCTGAAGAAACTTTGAGTAATTCAGGATATTAAGCATTAATTAGCATTGAAACTCTACCTAAAATTGCATGAATCTCATAAAAATCAATTAATTGTTGCTTATAGTGTCCTGCATTCTTATTGTTAAAATTAAAAATACATATATCCAGTGCTTTATTTGTCAAAGTAAATAATGTCCAGAGTTTCATGTGCAACAGCTAGGAAAGAAATAGTCTTCTTAATGTAAGTTTAGTTCCAATGATGCCATGAATAAGCTAGCCTTCTAGAAAAACAAACATGTTTATAGAGGTAAAATGGTATGTTACAAAAAAAAATTGGAAGAAGCAAAGCAACACAGAAATACCAATTTTTCAGATGTAGGGTTGATAGATTAAATAAATTTCCTGCATGTTAAAACAACACTACAGAGTGATGTTGTGTTTTATAGTACTACA
The DNA here is from genome assembly GCA_004025045.1 of Sigmodon hispidus. Lineage (NCBI taxonomy): Eukaryota > Metazoa > Chordata > Mammalia > Rodentia > Cricetidae > Sigmodon > Sigmodon hispidus. Next base: position 13,893 of record PVIH01007631.1, on the reverse strand, counting down.
CATTTCTTGATATTATGTGGCATAACATTAAAAGCATAAAATGTTTTTGACACACGATATTTTTGCATAGTTATGAGTACAATAAGAAAATTCAATGCATGTACAAGGTGATTGTACAACAATGTAATCACATTTTCACCTACCTAAATATTTTTTACTTCTCTAAGTTGGACTTGCACCACTCATATTTTTATATTATTTTGCAATCCTCTCTAGCCTTTTTTTAAAATTTTAAGTATACAAAGCCATAAGGTATTTATTATCTATATTTCAAACTCAAATGACCTTCATAGAAATAGTTGATTTTTTGATCATTAATATAAAGTATTTGGAGTATTCAAATGTAGAAGAGTAAAAACAGCTAAGATTTATTTTGGATATACATATATTAATTTGACTAAGATTATTTATTTTGAAATATATAGTATTTCAAATTTATTATATAAATTTATAAATTTATATAAAATAAGTGTCAAAAACAAATAATCTATAAAACATTTAAGGCACAGAAAAACAACCATTATCACCTATTTTATCTCGATTCTCAAGTAACTTTACTCATTTGTTTCATTAGATGTTAAAATGCTTGGAAACATATTCCAGTGTGTTCCTGTTGAATAGTAAGATACATCCAAAAAGTTCTTGACATAATTCCATAAAAAGTGTATGTACTATACAAATGAAAGCAATATCTGATGTTCCGCGCTTTACTAAATGAAAACAATTAAAATATAAATTTATGTGAATGATATTATATGTAGTATAATATTAAGTGTGGTTGCACACCTCTGCAATCTGGCACCAGAATTGTGTGGAGTGAGGATGAAGAATTCATTTTAGAAGCCAGACTGAAGTGAAAACCTATGCTAAAATGTATGCCAAACATGGAAAAAGAAATAAAAATAATTTAAAATAAATTTGAGTAATAGAACGAGATGGCACAAGCAAATGATAAAATTTAAATAATGAGAAGTCAAAATAGCTTCACAATGCTTGGAAAAAGAAACATATATGTAAAAAGGACTGAGACTCCAAGGAAGATACTAAGTAACATAAAGGAAGATAAAGAACTAGACCTCTGTGGGGGCAACTGAAGCAGAAAACCAGCAAAAAAAAAAAAAAAAAAATAGTGAAGGTTGCTTTTCAACAGTGGAACCTAAGAAACAAATGCTCTGAAATCAGTCTACAATCTAATTTAACCTTTCAGTTGTTTGCTTAGTAAATCACAACTTTGTGTGTGTGTGTGTGTTTCTGCATATTAATACAAAGGTAGCTTAGGCTAAAGTAATCCTTGAAGTCATTGCAAAGAAATAAAATAAGTAATACAAACCATTCTAGACATTCTTTATTCTTTGAGGAAGGTTTATTTCACTGTTATAAATATACACATAAATATATCAAGTAAGAAATAACTAATATTTGATATTAATAACTGTTCTTATTTTAAATATATTGACCCTACATACCTAATATAGATAATAATTTTAACAATCTTAATATTCTCATTTTTCTATTAGAAGATGCACATAGCAATATAAATGGCTTCTGGGAATCTCACTCATGTTACTGCGTTCATTCTAATGGGGTTGTCCCAACGTCCAGAGTTACAAATGCCACTTTTCTTTGTCATCCTTGTCATCTACATGCTGACAGCAGTTGGAAACCTGGGCATCATCATCCTCACCACCATAGACTCACGACTCCAAACTCCCATGTACTTCTTCCTCAGACACCTGGCTGTAATCAACCTTGGAGATGCAACTGTCATTGCACCAAAAATGTTAGTCAACTTTTTAGTCAGAATGAAAACCACTTTATACTATGAATGTGCCATTCAGCTTGGAGGATTCTTGGTTTTCATGGTGGCAGACATCTTCATGCTGGCTGTGATGGCCTATGACCGCTATGTGGCCATTTGCAACCCCCTGCTTTACATGGTAGTGGTGTCTAGGCAGGTCTGCCTTCTGCTGGTGTCTCTCACGTATGTACTTGGGCTTTTGACAGCCATTGTTGTGACACCTTGTGTGTTCTCTGTGTCTTATTGCTCTTCTAATGTAATCAACCACTTTTACTGTGATAATGTCCCTCTGTTAGCACTGTCCTGTTCTGACACCTCCATTCCAGAGACTGTAGTATTTTTCTTCTCAGGGACAAATTTGTTTTTCTCTATGACTATTGTTCTTATATCCTATTTTAACATCATCCTTGCAATTTTGAGGATCCGTTCATCTGAAGGAAGGAAGAAAGCATTCTCCACTTGTGCTTCCCACATGATGGCTGTCACTGTGTTCTATGGCACACTTCTCTTCATGTATCTGCAACCACGAACCAACCACTCTTTAGATACTGATAAGGTGGCTTCTGTGTTCTATACCCTAGTGATACCAATGCTGAACCCTGTTATTTACAGCTTTAGAAACAAGGATGTGAAGTGTGCCTTGAAAGATTTCCTGAAAAATCCGCACACGGCTTGATCTAATGTAAATTTATAAGGGTGATGATAAAATTAATCTAATAAAATTAGATTAATAAAATTAATCTGAAATATCAGAGTCAACCACAGAGCCAAGCTAGGTCCTTTTGTGACCAACACCTATCATTCTAGCTTTGGGAATGTGTAAAGAGGAAGTTAAGAGAGCTGGGCAGAGCAAGAGAAAAGGATTTTTAAACTTTCCCAGAAACTTTCTTTTTTTTCAGCTAAGGACTCAGAAGCATTCAGCTAGAGAATTCCTGGAGACAGACTAGAGGAGTTGTGTTTTATTTCTGATATTCCACATAAATTTCATTATATATATATATATATATATATATATTATCACATATAACTACAAATCTAAATAAAATTTTACTTATGGTTACTTTTATGATGATAAAATATCAATTTAATTAAATTTTTCAGTACTATTTGGAGTAAATTATTAAAAATATTTTTATTATTTAAAAGTATCACATGATCACAAGATACTTAAAACAAAAATGCAGTAAAAGTTAATAGATGTTGTATATTAAATGTGTACATATGTAATTGTATAATGATAGACTGGAGAATGTGAAAATTATAGGCTCTACATAGGAAGAAATTGTATATCAAGGAACATCAGAAATCAAAAGAATCCAGAATACAAAGACCTCAAATCAGCAATTCACGGACTTATTGGATCTAAATAAGAACTACTAGAAGGAAATTTGGCCATGCATCAGTGAAATCCCTGGTTTAGAGAGACTTTGACTGTCCCCTGAAAGATTTATATATTTTTATATATTATTTTATGTGTGTGTCTCTTTGGTATATCATTCTGTATTGCTTCTAGAAAATCAACAGTATGATCTCCTTCTTTGAATTTTTCAACTCCTAGAGTTTGTTCACAACTTTTTTTTTGCTTCATCTCAAGATTGTGAATGTGTAGTTTCCAACACTATTTCTATTTCTAAAACTTTTATGATTCAGACTGTTTTTCATTCCCTTTTTATTGTGATTGTTATGAATAAAACTAGTCACCCACAGAGCCTCCTAATCAAAATATACTTATACCAATGCATTACTTATCCATGTAAAATAGCATTTATAATGTTTTTTAGCAAAGCAATACTTTAATAAATATCTTGATTCTAAACTTGATTGAACTAGATTTCCAAGTATTAGTAAAAAAAAAATTTTATTTGTGCCTATGAAATTATTGAATTGTAGCATACCAACTGCTGGGGAAACAATACTTTAATTGTTAGCAATTCATAAAATATTGAAGGTCATTATATAATGAAACTGAGAAAAGAGGAAAACAATACAAAAACAAAATTCATGGCCCATTCCTATAATGTTTGGACATTAGACTGAAACTTCTCTTTAGCCTTTCAATATTTGGTCACACCAGCTTCTTTACAAAGAGTTTCCAGATCTTTACTGCACTATTCATTTCCTTAGAGAAACTACAGGCTTCTTTTCTTATAAACATGGATAAAATTCTGAAATTATAGGACAGTCAATCAAATAAGACAATATCTTCTGATCAATTACTTTCTGTGAATATATGTATTAGATTTTGAACCATACAAACTTGTATAACAAATGTTTGTGTGCATGTTTGTGAGTGTGTGTTTATGTTTGTGCATGTGTGTTTTTAAAGGACTCTGTTTTCATTTTTATGACTCAGATCATTATTGAGCCTTGTTATCTTCCTCCACACTAACAAAATAATTATTTAAATTAACTTTAAAATTGGGAAATAAAAGACTTGTGATGGATATTTTATTGCTCTTTAATATGGCTAATGTGAGAAATAATGTTATCTCTCTTTGTAAATTCAAAGGCCTTTTTACTATCTCAGCTAGATGACCTCAATATACTAAGACTTGCCATTGTGAAACTACTAGAAATAAACAAAATTTGAGTAACTATTAAAAAACTTTAGAAATTCCAAGAACAATTCAGAAACAAACAAAAGCATCAAAAAAACTCTCCAATATTGAAACTAATGATCTCATTTAGACTGTATAAACAAAGCACATTAGAAAAATAGAGCACAAAATAAGAACATATTTTAGGAGCATTCATGTAACAAGGGTTCAATGATGAGAGTAGGTAAGGAATTCTAAGTCCACTATATAAAAAAAGAAGCACTAAAAATATTACAAATTTGTGGAGCCCCTGTATGAAAAGCTAAGAGGCGAGGACCATTTATTCCCTCAGGCCAAGTGGAGACTACTACTCTCCAAACCCCAGGATGAAAACAAAACAACACCTTCACTGAGGGTTCCACCCTGAACAAACCACAATTGACATCATCACCCTGTGACTGTATGGGAGAGGTCACGCCCCTGGGTACATAGCTAGGAGTTGAGGGTCATCCCTTCCCTCCAGCCAAGCAAGACTACTACTCTCTGAACCCAGAGACAAAACACAGCCTCTGAGGGTCACCCTCTGCCCAAACCTGCAACTACATAGGTCCAGCCAATTCTGACACACAGCTGACTAAGAGCAGACCCAGAGCTGAATAAGGGCAAATTGAGAAAACAATGTGCAGAGGACAGTGGAAGAATACATATAACAATATGAAGATCAACAAGACTCAACCAGAAGAAGCAAGTGGTTCTACAGCATCAAAACCTGAACATAACAATGAAGAGGAAACAGAAGGAAATGGCCTTAAACATAGCTTTGTAAAGCTAATAGAAGACTTAAAAGAGAATATAAAAAAAATCCCTTAAGAAAATATAAACAAAAAATTGGAAGAGATGAACAAATTCCTGAAAGAAGACCAAGAAAAAGAAAACAAAAGGTGAAAGAAACATTTCAGAAATTAAAAATTGAAATAGAAGCAATAAAGAAATCACAAACTGAAACAAAGCTGGAAATAGAAAATTGAAGAAAAGAACTAGAACCACAGATTTAAGCATAACCAACAGAATCTAAGAGATGGAAGAAAGAATCTTTAGAGTGGAAAACTCAAAAGTGGAAATCAATACATCTGGTAAAGAAAACACTAAAACCAAAAAAGACATAACACAAGATTATCAGGAAATTTGGAACACCAGCTCAAAGGCACAGAAATACATTCAACAAAATGATAGAAGAAAAGTTGCACAGCATTAAGAAGGAAATGCCTATAAAGATACAGGAAGCCAATAAGAACACCAAATAGACAAGACCCACAAAAAAGTCTGCTTACCATATAATAATCAAGCCAATAAACCTACAGAACAACAAAAAAATACTTAGAGATGCAAAGGAAAAAGGTCAGATTACCTATAAAGGCGGACCATCAGAATAACATCTGACTATTCAATGGAAACAATGACAGCAAGAAAGTCCTGGTCAGACATTATACAGACACTAAAAGTACATGGATGCCAACCCAGACAACTGTACCCAGCAAAACTACCAATTACCATAGATGAAGCAAATAAGATATTTCACAAGATTTAAACAATACCTATCCACAAATCCAGATCTTCAAAAAGCTCTAGAGAGAAAAATTCAACCAAGGGAAACTAGAAATACCCGAGTAACCACAATCAATAATCCCACAGAAGAAACCCACAAAAAAGAAATAGAGGCTACCACCAAAAATAACAGGAAGCGAAAATCAATGGACTCAATTCACCTATGAAAAGACATACCCTAGCATGATGGATACAAAAACAGAAGCCATTCTTCTGCTGCATACAAGAAAAACACCTCGACTTCAAAGACAGACACAAGCTGAGAGAAAATGGTTGTAAAAAGACTTTCTAATAAAATGGTACAAAGAAAGAAGCTGGTGTAGTCCATTCTAATATATAACAAAATAGGCTTTTAACTAAAATCAATTAAAAGAGACCAGGAAGGTCACTACTTATTCATCTCAGAAAAAATTCCACAAAAACAGATTGAATCCTGAATATCTATGCCCCCAACACAAGGGCACCTACTTATGTAAAAGAAACACTACTAAAGCTTAAACCTCATATCAAACCTGACACACGAATTGTGGGAGACTTCAATACCCCACTTTCACCCTTGGATAGGTCAAACAGACAGAAGCTCAGCAGAGAAAAAAGGGATCTAACAGAAGTTATGACCGAATGGACTTAATACATATATACTGAAATTTTAACACACAAAAAAGAAACGTACATATTTCTTCGTACCACATGAAACTTTCTCTAAAATTGACCACATGCTTGGTTATAAAGCAAATATCAACACATTCAAAAAATGGGAATAACACCTTGTACCATATCAGATCACCATGGTAGGAAGTTTGAGTTCAAAGGGAGGGGATGGGGAGTTGTGGAGAAGAAAGAATGACCTGATGTGGTGGGAGGGGGAAGGGCCCTTGAATAAGGATATATAAGGATAGAAAGTGTGACTTCTCTGTTAATAATAATAACAATAATAATAATAAAGAAAGACAAAAAAAGAAGCAAAGCTCAGAAGACCTCACATATAATTAGACCATTAATCAAAAAAAATTAAAATTCACAGAAACGAAACTAAACATAACACAACTGAACCATCTCTGGGTCAAAAAAGAAATTAAGAACAAATCAAAGATTTCCTCGAATTTAATGAAAATGAATCCACAGCACCCAAATTTGTGGTACACAATAAAAGCAATCTTAAAAGGAAAATTCATAGCACTAGATGCCTATATTAAAAAAAAAACTATACTATAAAGCTACAGTCTTAAAATCAGCTTGGAACTGAAATAAAAACAGACTTGTGGATCTATGGAATCAAACTGAAGACCCCTACATTCAACCATACACCTATGAACACCTGATTTTGGCAAAGAGGCTAAAAATATTCAATGGAAGAAAGATAGTATCTTCAACAAATGGTGTTGGCATAACTGGACAATACTGTGTAGAAAAATGCAAATAGATCCAAAACTATCACTTTACACAAAACAAAAATCCAAGTGGATCAAAGACCTCCAAATAAACCCATATACACTGAACTTGATAGAAAAGAAAGTGGGAAATATCCTGTAACACATTGGCACAGGTGAGCACTTTCTAAATATAATACCAGGAGCACAGACACTAAGAACAACAATCAATGTGGGACCTCCTGAAACTGAAAAGTTTCTGTAAGGTCAAGAACACAGCCAATAAGGCAAAACAACAGCCTTCAAAGCAAGAAAAGATTTTTCCCAACCCTACAAGTGACAGAGGATTGATCTCTAAAATATATATAAAACTTAAAATGTGATTCAGAACTAAAATGGGAATTCTCAGCAGAAAAAAATACAAATGGCTGAAAAGCACATGAAAAAGCACTCAACATCCTTAGCGATCAGAGAAATGGAAATCAAAACTACTTACACCTGTCAGAATGGCTAATATTAAAAACACAGATGGTAGCCTATGTTGGAGAGGATGCAGGACAGGGGAACACTCTTCCATTGTTGGTGAGAGTGTTAAATTGTTTCATCCACTCTGGAATGCAGTATGGTAGATTCTCAGAAAACTAGGAATCCGTCTTTCCAAGGATCTAGAAACACCACTTTTAGTCCTATACCCTAAATACACACATTCACGTCCCAACAGTATTAGCCCAACTATGTTCATAGCAGCATTATTCATAATAGGAAGAACTTGGAAACAACCTATATAGAACTGAAGAATAGATTAACAAACTGTGGTACATCTACACAATGGAGTACTACTCAGCAGTATGAAAAAAATGATATTCTAAAATGTGCAAGCAAATGGATGGATATGGAGAATATCCTCCTGAGGAAGGTATCATAATCTCAGAAGGAGAAGCAGGGGCTGTATTCAGTCATTAGTGGACTTAAAAAAATAAAAAGAAAACAAAGAGAGAAGTCATTGTATACAAGAGCCGAAGGCTAGAGCATAGCTAACTGACACAGTGCCTCATTCTGCACTCTTCCAGGGGTGTGGTTAAGGAAAGATTTGCTTTCTTTAAGTGTCTGGCCACAGAGAGTTTAATTATGCTCCAGTCAGTAAATGAGCAGCATGAATGGGCAGTTTTGTAAATTAAATTATAAGAGTGAGTATGAATCTGAGAGGTCTGATAACTTAGTTTGGTAGGGTACATGATGTAAAATCACCAAGTAATAAATATGTAAATGAACAAAACAACAGAAATCCCACACAAGACATCTAATAGCACAGCTAAAAGCCTTAGAAAAATTAGTAGTAAACTCATCTAGAAGGAATAGAAGACAGGAAGTAACAAAACTTAGAGATGAAATCAATACAATAGAAACAGAGAACAATACAATGAATCAATAAATCAAAGCATTGGTTCTTTGAGAAATTCAACAGGATAGATGAACCCTTATCCAAACTAACCAAAAAGCAGAGAGAGAGTTTCCAAAATAACAAAATCAGAAATAAAATTGGGAATATAACAACAGAACCCTAGGACATCCAAAGATTATAGGTCATACTTTGAAAATGTATACTCTACTAAAATGAAAAACCTTTAAAAAAAGTGAAGAGCTTTCTGTACAGGTACCAATTATCTAAATTAAAGCAAGAGCAGATTAAATACCTAAACAGACCTATAAGCCCAATGGAAATTGAAGCTGTTATTAAAAGTCTGCCAAATAAAAAAGTCCAGGCCTAGATAGTTTCAGTGCAGAATTCTACCACACATTCAAAAAAGAACTAATGCTGATACTCCTCAAACTGTTCCATACAGTAGAAACTGAAGGAATATTGCCAAACTCTTTTTAGGGTTAGTGTTAGGGTTAGGGTTATCTTTCTGGGTTTAGATACCTCGCTCAGGAAGATATTCTCTAAATCTATCCATTTGCCGGCAAATTTTAGGATATTATTTTTTCTTTCTGCTGAATTGTACTCTATTGTGTAGATGTACCACAGTTTGTTAATCCATTCTTGAGTTGAGGGGCATCTAGGTTGTTTCCAGGTTCTTGCTATTATAAATAATACTGCTATGAACATAGTTGAGCTAATGCCTTATGGGGTACAAATGTGCATCTTTAGGGTATATGCCCAATAGTGGTATTGCTGGGTCCTTGGGGAGAGTAATTCCCAGTTTTCTGAGAAATAACCATAATGCATTCCACAGTGGCTGAACAAGATGACTCTCCCACTAACAACGGGGGAGTGTTCCCCTTGCTCTGCAACCTCTCCAGCATAGGCTGTAATTAGTATCTTTAATCTTTGCCATTCTGACAGGTGTAAGGTGGTATCTCAAAATGTTTTGATTTGCATTTCTCTGATGGCTAAAGATGTTGAGCATTTCTTCAAGTGCCTTTCAAAAATTTGTAATTCTACTGCTGAGAATTCTCTTTTCAGTTGTGACCCCCATTTTTTAATTGAATTATTTGGGGGTTTGGGCTCTAGTTTCTTGAGTTCTCTATATGTTTTAAAGATCAGTCCTCTGTCACTGGTAGGGTTGGTGAAAATCTTTTCCCATTCTGTAGGCTGTTCTTTTGTCTTATTGACTGTGTCCTTGGCTTTACAGAAGCTTCTTAGTTTCATGAGTTCCCACTTATTGATTGTTGTTCTTAGTGTTTGGGCTACTGGTGTGATATTTAAGAAGTAGTCACTTGTGCTCATGTGTTGGAGGGTATTTGAAACTTTCTTTTCTATAAAGTTCAGGTTGGTTTGGTTGATGTTGAGGTTTGATCCACTTGGATTTGTGTTTTGTGCAAGGTGACAGACTTGGATTTGTTGCATTTTTCTACACACTACCATCCAGCTATGCCAACATCATTTGTTAAAGATACTATCTTTTTTTCCATTGAATATTTTGGGCCTCTTTGTCAAAGATCAGGTGTTCATAGGTTTTTGGGTTAATGTCTGGATCTTTAATTCTCTGCATTTCCTGGGGGGTCTGTTATGTCCCCCTTTCTGATTTTGTTAATTTGGATACTCTTTCTCTACTTTTTTGGTTAGTTTGGATAAGGATTTATCTATCTTCTTGACTTTCTCAAAGAACCAACTCTTTAATTCATTGATTTTTTTGTATTGTTCTTTTTGTTTCAGTTATATTGATTTCAGCTCTACATTTGATTATTTCCTGCCATCTACTCCTTCTATGTGAGTTTGCTTCTGACTGTTCTAAGTCTTTCAGCTGTGTTGCTAGTTCCCTTGTGTGGTATTTCTCTGTGTTCTTCATATACTCATCTAGTGTTGTGAATTTTTCTCTGAAGACTGCTTTATTGTGTCAACAAAATTGGGTATGTTGTTTATTCTTTGTAGGAAGTCTCTGATTTCTTTCTTAATTTCCTCCTTGACCTATGGTGGTTCAGTAGAGTAATGTTTAGTTTCCGTGAGTTGGTAGGCTTTCTGTAATTTTTGATGTTGTTGAACTCTAACTTTAGACCATGGTGGTCTGATATGATACCATGGGGTCATATCCATTTTTTTGTTTCCATTGATATTTGCCTTATGACCAATTATGTGGTCAGTTTTAGAGAAAGTTCCAAAGAAATATGTGTATTCCTTTTTCTTTGGGTGGAAGGTTCTGTAAATATCTATTAAGTCCATTTGCATCATAACCTCTGTTAGACCCTTTATTTCTTTTCTGAGTCTTTTTCTTTTTTTTTCTTTTTTCTTCTTTATTTATTTTGTATTTATCAAAAAAACAGTAAAATGAATTTAAAATGCTGAAAAGTTAACAATAACTATAAAGAGGATAAAAAATCATAAGCATGATTTATCAACGGTGATAATGCAAATAAGATTGCTACACATATATTTACTTTGTGTTCAGCTTTCCCTCTGAATTTTTTTTCCATCTCTGTATATCCTTATTCAAGGTCCCTTCCCCCGCCCACCGTATCAGGTCATTTTTCTTCTCCGCAACTCCCCATCCCCTCCCTGGGCAGGGAGTAGACAGTCCTATGATCCCACTGACCCAATAATGTTTGGATCAGTCTCCACTCCTGGCCAAATCCAGTTTTTTCTGTCCTCCCTCAAGAGTGAGTCAGGTGTTCCTATAGTTGGAGTGGGGTCCAAAGGGTCAGTCCAGGGTGTTTCTGATCCCAAGCTGTTCAGTGGTTGTGGATTGCAGCTTGGGAATGCTTGTTTTTTTTTTTTTTCCTTGTTTGTTTGTTTGAGTCTTTTTCTAGTTGACCTATTCAAGGGTGAAAGTAGAGTATTGAAGTCTTCCACTATTAGAGTATGACATTTGAAGTGAGGCTTAAGCTTTAGTAGTGTTTCTTTTACATATGTAGATGCCCTTATATTAGGGGCATCAATATTCAGATTTTAAGTCTCATTTTGATCCATTTTTCCTGAGATGAATAAGTAATAAGACCAGTCCATCCTGGTTTCTTTTGATTGATTTTAGTTTGAAGTCTTCTTTGTTAAAAACTTGGATAGCAACACCAGCTTGTTTCTTGGGGCCATTTGATTAAAAAATCTTTTCCCAATCCTTTACTCTGACCCTGTGTCTGTCTTTGAAGCTCAGGTGTAATCTTGTATGAAACAGAAGGATGACATCTATATCTGTATCCATTGTGTTAGGGTCTTGGTGTTGTAGAACCACCAGTTTCTTCTGGTGTTATCTTATTCTTTCTATTGTTATATGTATTCTTGTACTGGTGCCTGCCCATTGCTTTAGTGGTTCACACTTAGTCAGCTCCTAGTCAGTTATGGTTAGAGGGATTGTTTGTCTCCTGTCTGCTCTGAACAAGGTGTTTCTGAATCCGCTATGGACTTGGGTCTGTAGTTCAAACAACAACTTCTTATATTATATAAAGGAAATTATTATGAAGTCTTTAAATAATGAGGAAAATGGAACCCCTTCTGGCCCTTTCTTGTCACAAAGGATGCCTTGAGAGCAACGGGAAATGGGTTTCATCCTTGCCTTTTCTTAATGTGAACATGCTCAGTTACTTCCCTGAAATAGAGAAGATAATAGAAAATGTAGTTGATGGACCTGACCACCTGACACTAAGAGGAGAGCTGTTAGCAGTCAATAGATAAACCAATATTCATATCTAGAGTCTGTCTTATGCCTAAAAATTCCAAAAATATTTAATAATGGAGTAGAAAGTACATTTTTTTAAAGTCTCAGTGGAGTAATCAGGAATTTATAACTAATTGAATGTCCATTACTATAAAATAAATGTATAGTTCCTGACTGAGATTATGGTCATTTTATTCAATGAAATTAAGCAAAAGAAAAACATAATTTGTAAATTGTGTTTAAGTAAAAGATTTAGTTATCAAAACCACATGAAATAGCTTTGAAAATTATAATATATGCTGTATCTACTTTATAGGAACATTTTATTTTTAACTACTTTTGTCAGTTTTACAGTTGAGGCATCTACAAGGAAGAGAATGGTTATATCTATAACAAAGCGATGGGTCATTAACACTGGTAGCTCCTTATAATTATATATGTGTATATATATGTATACATATATCATTAACCTATTATTTACTGTCATTGTTTAAAGGTTCATAGTAGTAAATTTCTTAATCTTTAAAAGTCACCATACTTACTTAAAATATGTAAGTAAAATAGTAAAAAATATGTATACTTAAAATATTCTTTATCCACAAACATAAAGCTTGCTTTAATACTTGGTAAAATTTGTTGATTGTTGTGTCGTTTCACTTAGAAGTAAAAAATAAAAAATATCAATATATCCTCTTTAGCTTTTAAGTTAAATTTAATAAGATATAATAAATTGAAAGCTATACTTAATAATTTCTCAATAGAGAAATTAATTGGTCCCTGGCTAATTTACAACTACCCACTAATATTGTTTTCAATTCTAAGATGCTTTGGGAATAACCAAGATATTGCACACAAACTCTCAGATACATACTTTAAAAAGGAAAGAAACTGGGAAGGGGACATGATTGATTGTAGTTTGATTTTTAACCCATCAGAGGACTATGAACAATTTTCCCTTCTAGGTGAGTGGTCTGAAACAGTCTTCATAGTATCAAATTAGTTCTACTGATTACTACTGATTTCTTAAGTTTCAATTAGAGATACAATTACAGTCATCATATTTCAACCCCTGACCATAATTTCATAGTATCTTTTTTTTAATTTCATAGTTTCTAGTCTTCCCTGTTTCTATTTGTTATTTTTATACTCATAAGGAGACTAAAAAAATTAGTATTTTTGGAATTTGCCAAGAATCATGTTGTTGTAGCAAATATGTTGTTATCCAGGTGTGTGTTTTTTTTTCTTTATTTTGTATTTATCAAAAAAAAACAGTAAAAAGAATTTAAAATGCAGAAGAGTTAACAATAACTATACAGAGGATAAGAATCATAAGCATGGCTTATCAAGGGTAGAAATACAAATAAGATTGCTACACATATATTTTCTTTGTGTTCAGCTTTCCCTATATAACCTTATTCAAGGTCTCTTCCCCCTCCCAACACATCTGGTCATTTTTCTTCTCTGCAACTGCCCATCTCCTCCCTGGGCAGGGAGCA